>OZ020613.1:7193578-7426078 GCA_963971575.1 Liopterus haemorrhoidalis
AGAAAGGGTATTCTCGGGATCTGGATTATTTTGTACAAAAATTAGATCAAAATTAGGAGATAAGACTTTAAATAATTTAAGTTTCTTGAGAAGTTATTTTTAAAAAAATGGTAATCAATAAAATGGTATTAGGTAATAGGTACTATATATTATTTTTGTTGTGTTTTTATTTTTCTGTACTATTTTAATTCTGCTTCTGAAAGTTATTATAGTTTTTTTAGCTTTAGAATAACACTTTAGTTTTATATTTTTTATATTTTATATCTTTGAAATAAAAAATATGGAATGGAAATCAAAATGACAAAATTTTTATCACCTTAATTTTATTTTTCAGGGATAAAAAACCGGTAAATTACCGGTAAACCGGTAATTTAATTTTCATTTACCGAATTACCGGTAAATGAAAGAGTCGGTAAATTTACAATCCCTAATCGTTTCCTCCCAGGACTTGTCCTTATCACGTCTACATTTTGAAAACTGGTTGTTTTTAAATTTGGAAGAACACCACTGCTTAAGTACTGTCCTAAATAATCATGTTGTGGATTTTCTGCATTCAAATTTTTTTTAACTATAATATCTGCTTAAAACTAATCTTTAACGCAAACTTTGTGTTCTGTTGCATAATGCTAATGCTGGGTTTTGTAATTATACTTCTAGGAATATTCCACTTCAATTTTGTACATATTAAAACAGTTTTATCATAGATGAGATCTCATGTTTGCTAGTCTACCATGTAAACATAGATATTTGAGAAGTTCACAGTGTATTCTATGGAGACTAATAAATTTTGTTTTTCACAAAATAAAACCTAAATCTTATGTAGAGTTGGGATTTTTCTATTAATCTTTTGGGATATTCCTGAATACTCAAATACTTTTTTATTCCTTTTTCCTGACTAAATCAAAGATAATTTTCAAAACGTTCAATTTAAAAAAAAAAAATTGTGCTTTAGTGCAGCGGTATTCTAACTTTATTCCATAGAACCCTAGAGTTCTTTAAAAATCATATAGCTTAACGTAAAAATGACTCAGATTTTTCAAATTTTACAGGAGGTTGTAACAACATTGTATAATGCTAGTTTAAAGTGTATAATAATATAAATAGTAAACCGTAATCAAAGTAGGTTAGTAAAAGTCGATTTTAGTTCAATAACCCTTAAATCCATACTAAGAATTATAGCAGCCACTCAGAGACCCCAGTAAGTTCATATACGAAACCGCTCGCGGATTATTCATTATGTAATAATTCATCTATTGTATAAATGATATCATAGTTATAATGATCATAACCAATAAATTTGAAGTAGGTTTTACAGCGTAAGGAATATTTTGAAATAACAAATTTACATTTAAAAGTCAGTACTACACTATAAAAGTAACCAAAATAACCAGATCTGGTTTGACTTTATAAAAGTGAACGCAATATATTAAAGCGGGCAAACAATATAATTTTACTGTGTAATAGTTTCTCACGATTTATTTCAAACTGATTTGAGATATAGTGTAAGTACGCTTTTTTCTGTGTGTATTTTTCCGTGTGCACTTTTTTTCGTGTGTGTATTTTTTCATGTGCGCTTTTTTCCGTGTGCGTATTAATCCGTGTACGTTTTTTTCGTATGCGTATTTTTATATTATATAATTAATTAGAAAATTTAATTTAATAAATATATTTTAAATTTAACGTCTCAAATCATTTTTAGTTTCAACATTATAAATTCATTTTCTATTTTCATCACGATTCATTTTCACTCAGTGCATTACCTGAGTGAAAATGAATCGTTTTCCCATCTTAAAAAGTTAATGAATAAATAATTCGGAATAATACTCATTATTTGTCCAGTTTTTAATAATGGGCGAAGAGTTGATTCAATTTGAATTGGATGATGTTGAGCAAGTTCCACATTAAAGTAATGAGTTGTTTGCCAACACAGTTGGCAACGGGTGCACTAGTAATATAATAAGAACTAACCACTAGCTGTTGTGCATTATGGAACATTGAATCTTTTACCGTACGCCTGTGAACATCTGCCGCTAGTATTTGTGCTATAAACTGGATGAATAAATTAAGTAATACTTATTGAACATTGTTTTTTATTTAATTATTAAATATCTAACAATATATACGAGTATATATAAAAAATATTATTATAAAAAGTTTTTAAAAAATTACAAAATATACAAAAAAATTCACAAAAATAAAGAGTTCCAGCGTTACTTTTAGATATTTTATTTACATTTGTACTTTTTGGTGAGTTATTTTGTATTTTTGATTATGATACCAAAAAGTAATTTTATTATTGATACAGGAAAAATTTTCAAAAATATCTCGGGAGTTATTAATTTATGTATTTACTAGAAAAATAGTTATGCAATAAGTGCATAAAGCAGTACTTTTTTTCACTTATGGGCAGATTGATAGCACAAGCCGTATGCAAGTATATCAATCCCAAGAGCAAATACGCTTCTTGCATGAGTTTCATGCATAGTATATTTTTTCTACGACTGTTTGCAATTTGAAAAAATTAATAAAAATTGATATATGTCTAAATATTATTTGTTGAGTTAACGTGAAGTTTGGTATGAGGTAAAATTAAAAAGATTCTTTTAAAAATTATTTTATTATCACTAGATGTACATTTCGGCTACGAAGTAGCCATCTTCAGTAGGTGAATAAACTGGTTTATTGCTAACCGAATTAAAAGTTCCAAAAGAAGGTTAGCTTATCTGCCACTTTTTTGATTTTAAATAATTTCCATAAAATTAAAATCGCATTATTATTTGATATTAACATTTTAAGAATTGTCATGACACAAATGACAAATAAATTAATAAAAGATAAAAATATTATTATGTCATAATTATTTAAATAATAACCATACTTGGCGACCGTCATAATATCATGAAACATAATTATATTTTAATTAGAATTTCTTTAGCAATAGGTCAAGTTTATTTACACTGCTAAATGACTAAATTTATAATATTGTTACAAAATATTAAATAATGTGACAATATAACAAGACAAGATTACTAAAGTAACCTAATTTCATTATTATATATCATCAGGCGCGCACCCAGGATTTATTCTTGGGAGGGGGCTCAGAAGAGTTTATTTTTAAAAGGGCTCAGAAGCAAAAATGAATTCTGGGGAGGTCTTAAGCTCAGTTACAAAAAAAAATGTTTCTTAAAAGCGATTTTTTTAGCGCTTTGTTAGTTAGAGTCCACGTAGAAAGATTATTTCTGCCATTTACAAATCAAGTGTTTATAAAACAGGTTAGTAGACATGTAGAAAGATATTTTCCGGTGCAGGTTCAAACTACTTCATGAAAAATCTCTATACTCTGTACTTCAAAAACATAATGGGTTGATAATCCGCTAGCGGTTTCGGATATGAACTCCCCGCGGTGCTGACTGGTTGCTTTGATACTCAAGATGGGTTTAAGGGTTCTTAAATTAAACTCGACATTTTAACTAATCTACTTTAAGTACGATTACGGCTTACTATTTAAATTATTATACACTTTAAACTAACAATTATGTTGTTAACAGCTAATACACATTCGTGACACATATTAACATTCATTCAAACACATACTCTATGCATCCTTAAAACGCAAAGCCTTCTAAACATAATGGGTTCATAATTTGTGAGCGGTTTCGGATATGAACTCGCCGGATTCGCTGATTGGTTGCTATGATTCTTAGGTAAGATTTTAGGGTTGCTGAATTAAAATATACATTTTATCTAACCGACTAAAATTACGATTACGGATTACTATTTACATTATTATACACTATAAACTAACAATTATTTTAACAGCTAATACAAATTCGACGTATATTCCTAGAAACTCATGGTCGTACGAACATAATGAGTTCATAATCCGCTAGTGGTTTTGGATATGAACTCCTCTGTTTGCTGACTGGTTGCTATGACTCTTAGGATGGATGTAAGGGTTGTTGAATTGAACCCAACAGTTTAACAAACCTACTTTAACTACGATTACGGTTTATTATTTACATAATTTTACAATTTAGATCCATAATTATATTGTGAACGGCTAATCCAAATTCCAGACACATATTAACACTCACTCAATCACATAAGGTGCCTGTTTACACACGTTCACTAATTAATCCACTGGTGACCAAATGGTTCTACTACTGCCTCCGAAATCCAGATGTCTCTCATACGTTTTGGTACATTGTCTCACCATCTTTTTAGCTGTTCACTAAACTATCTTATTTGCAGGATTAAATTGAAATTTTAACTACTTAGTACAGCGGTTCCCAAACTTTTATGACCGCGACCCGGTACGAGGTTTTAAAATTTTTCGCGACCCACCTTATGAAAAAAAAACATTTATTTACAAAACAAATTTTATTTTAAAGCAGTAGCTTTATAGTAATAAAGAGTAATAAATAGTAATAAAGAATATAGTATAGTAATAAAGAGCACAAATACACACACATCTAGTGATTAACTGACGTAAAAAAAATAATATGTACAAAAAAATCTTTTTTGTGTTTCTACAATCTTTTTCGCGACTCGGCAAAATTTTTCTGCGACCCGGTGCCGGGTCGCGACCCACACTTTGGGAAACGCTGACTTAGTACTCTACCGAACACTCTCAATAAGTTGACCCCATCATGGCCTACCTATGTAAATTTGTATTAACCTCATGAAGTACCAAAATTGACTACCTCGAGAGACTTACATCGCTTAACTAAACAAATTCATGTATCAACACGTAACCTCGGTCATCTGGCCTATTTCAAAATTGAGACAACAGTTGTATAGCGCGTTCAAAGGTGAGTTTGCAGTATAGCTCTTATGGCAAATGGGAGCGGTGTTGCGAAATGTTGTAAAAGTGTCAAATGTGTCAATTATAATAATATGAAAAACTCGTATGATTTACAAAAATCAACTCTTATAAAACTCAAAATAACATTCAACAAAAACAAATTGCCATTTGTAGAATACTGCGTCTTCACAAATCAGCGAGTTTTAGAGCTGGCAACGTCGACAAGCAAGAAAAGGACAGCGTCATTGTGTAATCCCATTAGAGAGTATGAAAAAGAACTACTCCATATGCCCTGTACTGCAAACTCACCTTTGAACGCACTATAGCTAATAATTTGGAATAATCTTATTAGAAAATAACCAAAACTAATTCTACGTGTATACATTTGCGTATGGTAACAAGCGCTTATAGGTGTTGGCAACATTCTTTCTACGTGCTTGTATCCTTACTCTGATGTAATACCTTCCAGCAGATCTTGCGTTGTCGTTTTCATCTCAATGTTTAAGTAGGAACTCATTTTATATTTAATTTATTTTTGTGTATTGTCCACTTTAGGCGCAAATTTGTAGCAACTCTACATCTCAATGTATTTTAATAAACCCAAATAAAAAATTCAGAATATATAAGTGTTTACAAGAACGTGAAACAAAGAATCTCTTAGATTAAAGTCTTGAAAAAGTTCGTATTATATTTATGTAAAAGCGTGCTACGGGAGGAAAGACAAAGAATGCATTAAAACAATTAATTACTCGAGGAAACGGAAACACGCTACGAATTAGACAATGTACAATATCTTTATAATTTACGAGTGCCAACGACTCCACATAAAACGACTTTTCACACTTAAAATGGAACTGTGTTACTTCACGATGCAGCCACATATTTTATATAATCCAACAATATAAAAAATAACTAAACTACAATATAAAAAACAATTTCCTGGGATGAAACCTGCTTCTGTAGGCTGATTTTACAAAGCACCGATGTCTATAATTGTTGTTGGTAATACCCTTGTAGAAATAAAAAACAATTTTATATTTCCGCAACAAAAAAAAGTGTAAAAAATAAATGTATATTTTAGTAAATTAGCAAAATTGAAGTTCCATCATGCCACCGATGATGAGCAAAAGTTGGCCTCGCAATGGCGAATTGTTCCAGTCCGGTTTTTCTGTCGTTTTCTGCGGAAGAGCTAGCTATTGGAGTCTTCTTTAGAATGGTGCTATTAATATTGCTTTTATAATGACATTAATAATATTTACTTACTTACTTACTTAATCCTGAAGCCTTTCTACCTTGCGGTGTAAGGCTATAGTCGAGTTACTTATTTTCTGGTGTTGTTCTCCATACTTCTTTCCATCGTGTTCTGTCCTTTGTATATTTTCTTATCTCCTCCCACTTTACTCCTCTCTTCGATGCAGCTTCTTTTGTTTCTTGGTGCCAGGTTTTTCTCGGTCTTCCTGGTCTAACTTTCTTCACTGTTCTTGCTTCATAAACTCTTTTTACTATTTTGTCTTCACTCATTCTGTGTATATGTCCCAGCCATCTTAGCTGTCCTTCTTCTATTATAGTCTCTACTGGTTTTGTGCCTAGTTTTTCCCTAAATACTTCATTTATTATTTTGTCCAATTTTGTTTTACCTTCGATTTTCCTTAAAAATCTCATTTTGGAGCTTCTTATTTTAGACCTGTGCATCTCTGTACTGGTGCAGGATTCTGAGTCGTATGTCAAAATTGGTACTGTCACTTTTGTGAAAATCTCTACCTTGATGTTAGTTGGTATTTCTTTTTTAGTTAAGAACGGTGCTTTGATGCTGTTGAACATTCTTCCTGCTGCGCCTACTCTTTCCATAATTTCTTCATCCATTTTTCCATCTTCCGTGAAAACTGTGCCTAGGTATTTGAATTTTCTTACCTATTATTTTGTCATCTATTTTTATCTTGTGTTGCATTTTTGTCCTGCTTATTACCATTGTTTTTGTTTTTTGTGTGCTAATTTTCATATTTATTTTCTTCAATTCTTTTTTGTATTGGTTCAGGTTGTTTTGTACTTCGTCCTCGTTCCTTGCTATTATGACCATGTCATCCGCATAGCAAAGTTCTGCTACTTTCACATTTTCCATTTTCCAGTAGCCCACACAATATTCTTTAATATTTTGTCTCACTTCTTTTAGTAGTTCTAACAGTAGCGGACTGAGTATGCACCCTTGTCTGAGTCCGTTAAATAATATTTATTATAATAAACTTTTACATTTAAAAAATCAACTTTTTATCGTGTTACATTTTGTTGAGTGTTTCGTATTTCTATAGTAAAAGTAATCAATGTTAACATCATTAAAATTTTGATGTAGTTCGTTCACTCTCTCTAATTACAAAATATCACTCTACTCATCAATTAATTTATCTAACACATGCAAACGAACATGTCTATTTTGTAAAGTTTTAAAAAACTCTCTAAATCATTATCGGTGTCGTTACACAATGCTTTGTACTGTTTTTTTCTAAAGATTTCCGTATTTTTACGAAGTGTCTCTTAAGAATGTTACTTTGTTTTCTGCTTTCTTTTACATGTGTTAAAATGGTCCTCTTTGTAACAATTACTAATTGATTGGATGTGTAAGCTTTTGTCTTTTAAGAAAAATATATATTAAAAGAATGCTTTGAACATGAATAAGCAAGTTTATTTTTATGGATGCACTGTTTTCCAATTTCAAGAAATTGAAGGGAAATGTACATATGTACACATTTCAGATGTCGTAGGTAATTGTAGTCTATTTTTAAACTAGGAAGAGTAAATTCAAAAACCATATTTACACTATAACTTCTTCTTCTATGCCTGCTCATTTTAGATAGCTAGTTATTTTATTGATAGCTTTCAGTTAAAATCTATGTATTATTTTCATACAGTTTTGTTTAATTTATTTTCAAATATACATATATATATCTAAAAGCCCTCTACCATAGTATGGTGTAGGCTGTGTTTCTTTCTTTTCTCCTTCTTTTCTATATTATGGCAGTACGGGTTTATGTACGAATTTCGCCAAGTCTTTTTTGATTCTCGTCATTCTTTTAGTTTCTATAATCGTTTTTCCTTTTTTCTCTAGTATCTTTTATACTGTTCTGCCCCATGTATGTTGGTCTTCCTATTCTTTGCTTTCTGTACGTTCTGGTCTCCCAGACCTGCTTCACTTGTCTTGTGTCTTGCATGTGTCCCCACCAGGCCAGTTGTTTGTTTTCTATAAATTGTTCTATTGGTTCTATATTGAGTTCGTTTCGTATATCTGTATTTCTGATTTTAATCATTTTAGTCACACCTTTTACTCTTCTTATATACTTCATTTCCAAAGCTTGTATTTTACTCTTTTCTCTTCTTGAAAGCGTCCAGGACTCACAGCCAAAAGTTACTACCGGTCTGTACATCATCGTCAGTTTTGAATACTTTTATGTTGTGGTTATTTTTATTTCTTTTCTATTGATAAGTGTATTCTTTATGTCAAAGTAAAGTTCAAAAAAATTCATCTTCTCTATTCTTGTATTTATCTCCATTTTTACTTTCAAATAAATTCTAATTATTGTTGAATCTTCATCTCATTCTTCTCTTCTGTCCAAGGCATGCTCCATACATTTCCATCCTTGCCCTGATTCACACAACGCGCCTTCTCTTGTTCCTTCTTTAAATTTCATTTCTCCACAATTCTTCATTATATGCTCCAAGGTCTCTCTTTCCTCTCCACACATCCTGCACATTAAGACACGAAAAATTAATCTGATCAAAATTTTCTGTTCAACTATTTCGGTTCCTATCAATGTACATTGTGTTTTTTCGGATTTTTAGATCAGCCCCTCTGGGTGATAGGGTTGGACAAAAGTTCTTTGACATATTTTTGGCGAAAATAGATTTCTCAAAAATAAAAATGTGTTTATTTATCCACGCATTAAGAGGTTTCATTTGATACACCACTTAAAATTTTTAAAATATTTATTTTTTCATTAAATACATATTTTTTTATATTCATCTCGTGACGTGTTTTTTGAACTCTCAGAATTTTTCCCATAGGGGAAGGCGGGGCTAGTTGTTACACAGGCATGTTGTTACATCGTCGATAAATCCCATACTGCATCTCATTTTGGCGAATGCATCACAGAATTTATACTTTTTTTTACAACTGTAGCAAGGTGTCTCAAAAGAAATTTTATATTTATTTAGCTTACTGCGTGAACGCAACGTATCCGAGGGGCGCGGGGGTTATGTCAATCAGTAGCATGGCTCTTGGGAATTCAGTCGCTATGGAGCGTTTCTCGGGAGCAGACCGCGCGTTATGCGTGCGAGAGTTTTACAAAAACGGTGATTCGGCGACTGTAGCGCGTAGAAAATTCTGCAGTATTCGAGGTTTTCGCCACTTAAATGATGCGCCAAGCATTCCTCTCATTCGACATTGGGTTAAAAAGTTTGAAGAGACTGGTACAACGCTGGATAAATCAAAATCCGGGCGACCTAGGTCATCAAGAACGGTAGAAAACGTGGAGAATGTTAATCAATCTGTTCGTGACGACCCGAACCTTTCAATTCGGAAGCGCGCAAGTGCTTTAAATGTGCATAGATCATCATTACATCGCATTATGCACAAATACCTAAAGCTGCACCTCTACAAAATTCAATTGGTGCAAGAATTAAAGCCCCACGATGCCAGTCAGAGGCTTAATTTCGTAAATCAGGTGATTGAGCGATTTTCAACGTTTACCAACATTTTGTTTTCGGATGAAGCTCATTTTCATCTTAATGGCCACGTAAATAAGCAGAACTGCCGCTACTGGAGTGCAACGAATCCAAAACGCAAACATCAGAAACCCCTACATTCGCCTAAAGTGACCGTATGGGCTGCGATGTCGGCGCGAGGAATTATTGGCCCTTACTTTTTTGAAGACGAAAGGGGGCGTGCAGTTACAGTGAATTCAGAGCGTTATGTGGAGATGTTAGACAACTTCTTGGTACCTGAACTGCAAAACTTTCCTGGCTATAACCAAAGAACATGATTCCAACAGGGCGGAGCAACTTCACACACGTCCAATATGTCTCTGCCACGTGTTCGTGAAATTTTCTCAGGCAAATTGATTTCCCGGAGAGGTGACATAAATTGGCCTCCACGCAGTCCAGATTTAACCCCTACGGACTTTTTCCTATGGGGTTATCTTAAATCTAAAGTTTACGCCAATAAACCGACTTCACTGGCGCATTTGAAAGAAAATATCCGTCACGAAATGGCAACCATCCCTGAGTCCACCTGCCGAGACGTCATAAGTAATTTTACTGTTCGATTAAATGAGTGCCGCGAACGCGAGGGTATACATTTAGACGATATTATTTTTAAGAAATAAATCCCGAAAAAGTGTATTTTAATAATTAATAAACATTTTTTCTATATACGGCTTACTTTTTTTTTAATCGATCCACTAAATATAAAATTTCTTTTGAGACACCTTGTACCTTGCAAAACGATAGCTCTGAAGGACCAGTGCCGTAAATATTATTTGTTTTATTATATGTTTCATTAAATTTCGTGTATCAAAGTATCTTTAACCCTTTATGTAATTACTTTTTGAACACATGGTATAATTAATATGTAAAAGAGAATATTTTGTTTCTCTAGTTAAATGATTGCCTGATAATTGGTATTATTCATTTTTGTAACAAGCCCCGCCTTCCTCTATGTGGGTTAAAATGTTGTATAAGCATGCCAAATTTCAACTCTTTGTGTTCAACCGGTTGGCTACAATTTCTACCGTACAGACAGACACATGAGTGACGTTATAAGGGTTTTTTAGTGATCATACTTAAAAAACCTTAAAAATGTTTAAAAATTTATTACATGCAATTAATCCCTTTTTAGAAAATCCCTTTCTAAATAGCTTGTAATAAAATTTTGCCAATGCGTACAGTAATATAACGCAGTTAGGTAATCAACGTGTTACTGTGACATAGATGTGTTCGCAATCTCAGTAATTGTTGGAAAGTGAATCCATTCAGTGGATCGTTACCGTTTAATGGCCATTCGAATGTTAATTATCGGGAGAGCACCACTGATAACATGACTAGACGCTATTTTCATCAAAAGACAATTATGTTATCTGTCAATGTTACATTTTTTGCTGTCTACCAAAGATAGGATGCCTAGAGGAACAAAACAGGAAAATTAGATTTTGATATTGGAAAATTTGAAGGTTGACAAATAACAAAGGTGTTAGGAACTGATTCAATCAGGAATGTAAATGTTTTTTAGTACTGAAAGGCAAAATATAAACAGAAAAATACAGGGTGTTCCAAATAACTTGTTAACCCGTAGTTGACCAAAATATACACATCCAACCAAGTGGGGTGTAGTATACCCCAGGATTTTCTCATTTAATATCAATTAAAATAAGGTAAAATTTATACAGTTAGATGATGTCAAGACTATTGAACAATATTACAAAAAAAAAAAATCAAAGTAATTATTTAATGCTTTTTTAATAATTTTTTCAATAAAAGTCAAAATCACGCCAATTTCTTTTCTAAATTGCGTCATACTTCAAGTAGCGTCTCGAGTTGACTGACAACATTGCATCTCTCGTTCACACCAACTCTCACACACTAGCTCTCTGATTGGTCTATGTATTTTGCTGGGGGAGACAATTTCTTTCTCATTTCTCAAGCAACGTTTGAATTTTGAACGTTTATTTATTTATAATTCGTTCGAAATGCGCTGTTGCCAAATATAATTTAGACATTTTTTTGTAAATGGTTTTTTTGATTTTTTTGTCGATTAAAAATTAAATTATTGTTAAATAATAACTAATTCATAAATATTGTCAATAGATACATCATTTCCACTATTAATATACTGGGGTGTGACACACCCCATTTGGTCAAGCTTGGGTTAAGCAATGGGGATCTCAAGAACGGTAAGAGATACGAGGTCGCTTAAATAAAACTTTTTGCTCAAAACTTTCAAAATTAAAATACTTTCAAAATTAAAGTGATTTTTGTGTGCACATTCTTTAGGCACTTTTTCATGTTGAATTTACAGAGGTTCGCATTTTCAGGGTTTTGTAGGTATGACCAAAAAACCCTTATACCGTCATTTTGTCGTCTGTCTGCCTCTCTGTCTGTCTGTCTGTCTGCCTGCCTGTCTGTCTGTCTGTCTGTCTGTCTGTTTGTCTGTCTGTCCGTCTATCTGTCTGTTCGGTAACAATTGTAGCCAAACAGCTAAACCTATAGAGTTGAAATTTGGCATGCTTATACAACTCTTTGACCCGCACCTAGGAAAAATACTAAAACATCTAAAAAACATATCCCCCTAAAAATATAAACAAATATCTGCTCATCGAAAAAAATATATATTTTTTGAAATTCTTAGTAGGGTATCAAATGAAAGCCCTTAGTACGTGGATTAACGATTAAAATTTTATTTTTGCAAAATAAATTATTTTGCCAAAATTATGGAAAATAAAAATGTCCCACACCCTGTAGCCCAGATGGTTTAAACTAAAAATCTGAAAAATTCTAAGGAATGTACATTGGTGTGAACTGGAATAGTACAACAGCAATTTTTGATCAGATTATGTTTTCGGAAAATAACGCATTTTTTGTGTTTTTTGCTTCACGTAAAATATTTAATAACTTATCTAAGACAGTGAACCAGCATGCTTTGATAGTGTAATGACTAGCATACTCGCGTTCTAATTTGCAAACTAAGGTTCGCTCCGCTCTCAAGGAAATTTTTCTACATCAGTAGAGGCATCACCGTCGGCTGCAATTATACTACCAAGATAATAAAATTCTTCCACATTTACAATTTCTTCTCCATAGATTCTTAATATGTTTTGGTTGTTGGTATTCATGCGCATTCATTTAGTATTGTGGGGATTAATTTTTAGTCCTACAAGCTTTGCTCTCTCTGCTATAATGTTAGCCTTTTATTGGATGTCTGCAAAGGTGTGTGGTGGGATGCATACGTCGTCGGCGTAGTCTAAGTCTTCCAGGCGATGTTGCATATCCAATATTATTCCGGTGTTTAAGTTTTGCGAGGATTTCATAACTCAGTCTAAATGATGTTAAAAAGCAAGGGTGAAAGCGGGCAACCTTGTTTCACACCCCTGGTAATAAGAATAGATTCGCTTTCTCTCCCAGCGTGAAGCACGTGACAATATGCTTCGTTATAAAGCGCTTTAATCATATTAATCATTTTGCCAGGTGCCTAGATAGCTTGATTAAATAATCAATATTATTATTACTTTTTTACCATAATATAAACAGAAATTATGTAATATGAATGTTACTCAACCCCACCTACGTGCATCATATAGTCTTCTAGTTTTTTCTTTCCTTTCACAGTTAATTTGCACCCAGCCTAAGCGAGTCATATGACACAGATTACCATAAACAAGGTATAAAAAACAAAGAATGCAAATAAGCAAATGGTAGTGTCATCTAGTATTACTAAACACAGTTCTTGTCCTATTATTTATTAACCTTGATTCGAAATCAACTATTCTATTTGAAATTTAAATACTTCGATTAAATAAGACATTTATATTAAAGACACGTTTTAATTCACGTATTATTCTTTGAAATTTCGAGATGGGTCAATGAAATGTGGTTTATTTGTTTTATAAAACATAAGTGTAAAATATTAATTGTTGAGTTAAGGTGAAGTTTAAGATGAAGTAAAATTAAAGAGATTCTTTATTTCACAAATTATTTTATTGTTACTAGACGTAGGTACATTTTGGCTACTTAGTAGACATCTTCAGCTGAATAAAACTGACAGAAATTAAAAGTTACCGAAATCTTATATATAAAAATGAATATCTGTTTGTTTTTTTTTTTTTTTATTTCAAGAATTTACGGATGCCTCAGCTATGATGGTTATTGGCAGCTGGGTACATTTAGTTTCAGTATTTTAAGGTTTTAACATGGTATATAAATTATATTATTTTACAAAAGATTTCTTAATTAATAACATATATTTACAAAGATTCAATAAATAAAGAATGATAGTAAGACCGAGCAACGCATCAATATGACAGGCAGTCACACTATCCACCCTGACAACCTGGTACGCACAAATCGCAAGGCTGACAGTGTCACCCCCTGTACAACATGATGCACTAATAACTCTTAAAATCATCAAACTTCACATCCAACTAAAAAGTGAAAAAACCCAAAAATAAGCAATGAAATCCGGAGCAATCATACAATTCGACGTACCAACCCCCCAAAAACTAATGGTACGCTCAAGAGTAATGAGAGAATGGTACCTCGAACGGTATATCAAGACCGAAGTTGAGAACCCTTAGAGAGCTGAACACCTATTTAAAATGCAGATACATTAATTGCAAAAATAATGCTAATTACTAACGTACTAACTCCCCAATGATCGATGGTACGCACAAAGATCTTGCGGAATAAGTACCTCAAACTGTATATCAGACCCAAGACTCTATTCCCTTAGAGAATCTCAAAAACTGTTTTACACATGTTTTATGTTTATATTTTTAAATTTAAATTGAAATTTTGTATGTTTTTGCATGAATTTTTCTATGTTTATGTCTCTCAGGAATTGTATTATTTTAGATTCAGTGTTACGATTGTTGCGCAGCAAGTTTTCTATATTGTGTGGTAGGTTGTTTTGAACTCGTTTTGTATGATATTGTGTACAGTGCAGTAGTATATGGTTGACTGTGATTGTTGTTTTGCATTTTGGTGGGTCAAGGTCATGGAAGATGTACTGATGGGTGTAGAGTGTGTGTCCAAGTCTAAGTCTTGTTCTCTTCTTTATTCCCTTGATTCCCAGTGGGTCGTGTCTTGTGTGATGCATTTTGAAGTGGTTGGTATTTGGTATAGCCGTCCAGTGGTTGTCCCATGTTTCTTTAACTTTACGTTTGATTACCATAAACTTCTGATTAAAGATTTAACATCGCTGGCTAGTACTGCTACCTCTATTAGTTCTTCATGGATTGCGTCTTTGGCCTGTTTGTATGCTTACTCATTTCCCTCTATTCCTATGTGGAATGGTATCCTCATAATTATTATTTTATTTCTTCTAAAATCGCTTCATGGATATTATCTTGAATTTGGCTGCTCATTGGAATTTTTTAATGTTGCTGACACCTTTTTTACTTGTATGGTCTGGATAATGCTGAGAGAGTCATAGTGGATGATGTATTTGTTTGGCTCTTGTTTATTTTTTCTTATTTCTTCTGTAACTTTGACAATACAGAAAGCTTCGGTGGTAAATACACTCGCTTCGTTTGGTAGATGAAATTTGAATGTTTTGATATTAAATATAAGTCCAGCGCCAGTTTGATTGTCGATTTTAGACCCATCAGTGTATATGGCATGGAATGGTTTATGTTTATGGGTGGTTTCGTAGAGGATATTCTTAAATATGATTGAATTGGTGGTGTTTTTTGTATATTGGGTGAGTGTGAATTAAAGATTGGTTTATGCAAAGCTAAACGGGTAGACCAATTCTCACCAAATTTTGTACAGGGAGTAAATAATCCGAGAAAGGTTTTAGTGAAGGTTCCAACTTCGTCCATGTCCCCCTAGGGGGCGTTATGTGGGGTAAACCATCAGTTTCGCACTCTCTGTGTGGTTTGAATTGATTACGTAGACTTAACCTTAAGAGACATATTGACATAATGTAGACAAAAAATGTAGATTTTAACTAGATCTAAAAAAAGAGTCCAGGAGAGCATATACCTATCATGAACCGATATCGTGTATTGAGCAATTTTGTGTTATTAAACTTAATAGTTTTTATATTATTTAGTTTGTAGGTGCATAACATCGGAGTTTTATAGCGATGTATCAATTATTTTAGAACAATAAATTAGAGCATTTCACGTAGAATCATAATGTACGTAACACTATACATCAAAGATCAATAATGTAGGAGTTATCACAGGGTTAACAGAAGTTCAAAATGCAGATATGTTGAGAGTTGTGGAATTTGTGAAAATATGGCAGTGCTAAGTAGGTATTCTCTACTGCATAACGGTAGTTAAAATTACTATACCTACCGTTTTATATATTTAACTTTATAATCGTTATGTTCCACTTTGTTGGAAATAAAGTAGTGAAATGCTGTAGCGAAGCACGGGTACACACGCTAGTACATTTATAAATACCCTAAGGGCTAGAACACCATGGGAATTGGAGACCTGGATTTCAGCTGCGTCATTTCGTCGCTTAATTGACTGTTTTGACACCTGATTAATAAATTGCTACTACAAAATTGATGATTGTTGTCACGTGACATTTCCAGTTGTTATTCTGATTGGATCAATTCATTTTTAGTCATTAAGATTTAAACGATTTTATTGTGTACTTATTATTTTTAACATTTTAGGTCTACGAAGTAGATAAAGAAATTTTTTACTTATATCATTAAGGTGGTTATATAATTTAATCAGGTATGAGGCTCATTTTTGGTTGAATGGCATTTTTGGTAATGGACCTGTGATTTGGCCTCCAAGATCGTGCGATTTAACACCTTTGGATTATTTTTTGTGGGGATATGTGAAGTCGCTAATCTACACCGATAAACCAGAGACGATGGACGACTACGGCCCCATTTGCTCCAAAAATGGTTGAAAATTGGACTTCCAGATTACGTTTTATTCGAGTGGCGCCAATATGCCCCAAATCATATTTAAACACTATTGATATGCATAGTTGAAGTTGCGCAATTCATAAATTCTTTAAAAAATAATAAATCTCCAGGGCATGATAATATTACATCTGAAATATTAAACAATATATGTAATGTTATAATTAACCCTTTAACAGACATATTGAATAAATGCTTTATATCTGGTTACTTTCCGAAATCATTCAAGCTTGCAAATGTTAAGCCTATTCATAAATCAGGCGCGCAAAATAATGTTGAAAACTATAGACCCATATCATTGATTACAAACTTTGCTAAGGTGTTTGAAAAAATTATATCATTCTTAACCAGGACTAACATAATATCTGACAACCAATTCGGTTTTATAGAGAGCAGGAGTACCTCCGACGCGATAGCAGAATTGATCAAAAGTATTTATGCAGGATTGGACCAGTCGAAACAATGTTCTGCATCCTTCTTAGATTTAGCAAAGGCATTTGACACGGTCGACCATACAATCCTTATAAAAAAACTTGAAATTTATGGCGTTCGAGGTTTAGTACTTGAATTGTTTAAGAGCTATTTACGTGATAGATTACAAACTGTAACTGTTAATGATATCTCTAGTAATTTTCGGCATATAAATTGCGGTGTACCTCAAGGAACTGGAATTGGTCCCATATTATTTGTCCTTTACATAAATGACTTGCTAGAAATAAAACTTCATGGAAAACTTATCGCTTACGCAGATGATACAGTTCTATTTATTGAAGGCTCTACATGGCAGAAAGTCAAGGCGTCTGCCGAATGGGGTTTAAAAGAAATTAAATGCTGGATAGACGATAATCTTTTGTCATTAAATTATAAAAAAGCTGAATTTATCCCTTTCACCATCTATAATAATACTCAACCAGACTATAATCAAATAATATTACATAGCTGTTGTGACCAAAATTGTGCCTGAGATATAAAAATTAATAAAGTAGACAATACCAGATACCTAGGCGTGATAATTGATAAAAATCTGCGATGGAATCTACATATTAATAAGATAACTTCCAGTGTAAGAAAAATGTTTTATATATTTAAAAAATTGAAGGGAATACTACCTGTCAAAAACCTCTATCAATTTTATTATGCACTTGTACAATCTTTCTTGTCATATGGGTTAATTGCTTGGGGAGGAGCATCAGACATTTATATAAGACAGGTTAAAACTGTACAAAACGGAATCTTGAAAATTATATATATTAAAAAATATGAGAATACAATAATAACGCTACCGCATCTCTATGAAACTACAAATAAAAATAAAGCATTATCTCACAGAGTTAATAAAGCCATTGGACAGCGTTGTTTTTGTTACCATATACCTCAAGTTTTTAATAATTTTCAAGAATTCCAAGAAGAACAAAATAATAAGCATATATATAATATGTTTTTACATTCTGTAAAAAATTAAGTCGGGTAAAACTTACAAAAATGCTAAATTTAGGCACAAATTGAATTAAATTTAACAAAAAGTGTCGTCATTATTTTTAAGTTAAATAATGATAAAATATGTATTTTATAAAAAAATAATTTTTGTTCATATTTATTTTGTTTACTGTGTGGTATAATTTAATTATTAAGAAAGCCACATACTAGCCTCTACGGTGTAGTATTATACATTTATTTACTGTAAAATCATGAACGAAATTATTTACCTATGTAATTAATTATGTATAATATGAAGGAAGTAAATATATTATTATTATTATTATTATTGGCATAAAATTATCTTTCCAATAAAGCCAACATTATGCCCATTACCACAATTTTTATGTGTTTTATTTCATTTTAAAGTTCCACACCTCTAAAAAAAAAACTCTTATAAACCAAATGCCACAAAAGAGCAAAGAGAAGTTTCAAATAATGTTTTCACAGAATATTGTTGGCAATTAGGCCCAGTTAAATTAATTGGAAAAGTGGTAAAGTTATTAGTTTCTACAGAATAAGAAAACTTTTGAATCTAGTATTTTGATTACATATGGCTTCAAATAAAATTGCTGTGTTAGCATTGTTTTTAGTTTTTGACCCAGTTATTAAAGTTTTACTGCAGCGCAGCGTCAAATCTGCAGGATATAATTTTATTTATCGATTCTAACTTATAAATTATTTATTAACTTCCCAATATTTATTTATTATATTATAAAAACTAACACGAAACTAAATTATGGTTTCTCGACAATTTTAAGAACAAGAAACCATTAGTACAAATCTTTAACATGGCGAATAATATTCACGATTCTCGCTTTTTTTTGTAATGTACTTTAAAAAATCTAATATGTGATCATCAACCGTAATAAATGTCCTTGAAATTCAAGTTTGAAGATTACTGAACCTTCTTTTTTGTTAAATTTTCAGTAATTACAACTTTTTTGTCACGTTCTTTGAGTCTTTTGTTTTATTGTCTCTGGATTGCGAATTGGTTTTATTCGCTCAGAAATGGTAATGATAAAGGCAAATACAAAAGGTGTTGGATAATTTGAAATGTTGTAAAATTAATCAGTGCTTCACAAATTATTTTTTAACCACAGTAGAGAACGCATGGCAGTGTCTAAAATGACATTTTTTAGCACTAGTGCGTCATATTGTCAACAACAATAAATGCCAAAAATAATCAAATGTACATTTTTATGTTATAAAATACGTATATGAAATATATAAGTAAATGAAAATACTTCGATTCTGTCCATTATAATTGATTAATGGTCGATTGCTAGAGTAAGAATTATCCCTAACTCAAGTTTTTTTTTTTTATTTATTTATTTATTTCTGCAACGAGGCTAATCCCCGATGCCAGGGGGCGAGCTCCTACAGCTGGATGAGGGGTGAATGATTGTGAAAATGGGAGTAATGTAAACATATTATACTCGCCCGAATAATATCACAAACGAAGGAGGCTTGAACCACCGACCGCCCAGTTCAGACTGTTTCTCTCAGTGTAAAACCGCAAGACTTACTGCGGTCGACCACTCCGTTGGCTAACTCAAGTTAAAATCATTTGTTTTTGTATGTTTTAACACAGAAAAACAAATGATTATAATTTGAGTTAGAGAAAACTATTACGTTAGCAACCCGCCATAAAACACTTAATTTAAAATTAACCAACAATTATTTTCTTGTCGGCCATCTTATGTTGCCATGGTAACCAATAACAACCTGTCGAAATTTAAAAAATATCATACATGCGCAACAAATATAAATTGTTGAGTGAGATGTGGATGTTTAAAATGAGTTAAAATTAATAAACGATTTTGACTTCAAAAATTAAGGCTATAATTTGTAAATAAATAATAAATAATAATTAATTTTACCTTATACCTGATATTGGTCTGCCATCTTGTGTGGAATTTTGGTACTAAATACCAAAATTGTGAATAATCAGTAATTATTAGCCTTTGCTGCTGTGCGCAAAAAAAATAACTAACTGAATTTTTATTAATATTTTTGTATTTTATAGAATACGTATGTGAAGAACTCTTTTCAATCTTGTGCTACTATTTTGGCACTCGGCAAAATAGTAGCACAAAATACAAAATACAAAATATTACAGTTTTTGTATTTTTGATTTTTTTTTTTTAATTCATGACTATATTATGACTTATGCTATGGATTTTTTGTATTTATGGCTATGGAAGTGTATGTCTTCTTTTGAAATTAAAAATGTAATAAATTATTTTTAACAGCTGAAAATCGAGTTTATGTGTGTACTACTTCACCTACTATTATACGTCATGATTAAACCCATTGTTTGAATTATTTTAATTTTTTATTTTTAATGTATCAAAGAGGAATAAATCATAGAGTAGTGCAATACGTATAAATCAAATAAAATATTGTTAATAGAGAAAAATACGTTTATGAAATTGAAAAATATGAAACCATTCATCAATATTTTTCTTATTAATTTAATGATGACTTAGATGCAGAAAAAATCATTGGGATTTTTTATTTTTATTTTATTTTGCGAAATTTTCAAAAATATTTAAATTAAATTTAAAAAAATTAAATGAAAGCTCTTAGTACTGAAATATCGAGTAAAAATTATTGTCAAAAAACTATTAATTTTGATGTGATTATAGAAAAAATATTGTCCTAGGCATCCAGCGTTCTGTTGGCTTCTTACTCTTATTAAATAACTACAAAACCCTGAAATGTGTGAAAATTCTCACTTTACATTAATTTTTTGCTTCTGTCTTTACAATTACATACTTTGCATCATTAATTTTGTCACGCAAACAACCGTGCGTCGCCGTGCGATTCGTTAACCGTATCCCAATTTGTTAGGCACGGCAAAAATATTCGTTAGCCGAATTATTTGTTAGCTGAATCATTCGTTAGTCGAGGTATTGTTGTTAGTTTGGGAACCTTGTACCAATGAAGACGTTTTCATTTAAATTTATATTTAATATAAATCTTTAAATATTTATTAATAATAAATAACCTTGTGGCAGCAAGACCTTGAGGTTGACATTGGTATCATTCCATTGTAAAACTTGCACATCCCAACTTCCAGTTACATTCTACAACGAAAGGTTATGATTGTTAGAATGTGAAGATTTCTATTGTTCTTTAGAATATTCATTTTTTACATTACATAAAAATGTACGTCAGCGAGATACTTCCTTTAAAAATTCCATTTTTTATGAATTTGTTGCTTTATAATTGTACGCTGGGAGCTACGGTATATGTAATATATGATTATTAAACTGGATTTTACAACAAAGACCTTGCAAGAAGACTTTGGATATTTATCTAAAACAGTGATTCTCAAAGAAGAAGTATCGACTCGTTTCATTTGAGGTTTAACTAGAAAACTTTTGGTTTCACAGACTAATTGTTATAACAACTATAGTCTATTTTTAAACTAGAAGGAACGTTTTTGGTGGCCAATAGCCCTAGTAGCTGAAGCAACCAATAATTTATTTAAATTTAAAAAAAAGGAACGCTTTAAATTTTTCGATAAAATCTAAACCATTTTTGTCTCAGTACTTTTCTTGACCTAAGCAAAGCCTTTGATTCTATTTCTCACAACATTTTACTTGACAAACTTCCCTTTTATGGTTTTGATGACAATAGCTGTGCCTTGCTTAAATCCTTTTTATCAAATCGACAGCAGTTTACCCAAATTGGCAGTAACAAATCTAAACCCCTTCCTCTTCTTCTCGGCGTTCCCCAAGGCTCTGTACTTGGCCCACTACTATTTTTAATATATATTAATGA
Organism: Liopterus haemorrhoidalis; assembly: GCA_963971575.1. Classification (NCBI taxonomy): domain Eukaryota; kingdom Metazoa; phylum Arthropoda; class Insecta; order Coleoptera; family Dytiscidae; genus Liopterus; species Liopterus haemorrhoidalis. The sequence goes on from OZ020613.1 coordinate 7,215,301, forward strand.
CTTCCCCTCCTTCATGGATTCTAAATCAATACTGTATGCGGATGATACAACCATATTGACTACAAACTCTAATTTAAACATACTTCAATCTGAAAATCTCTCACTACTTGACAAAGCTAATTCCTGGTTCACCATCAATAAACTATCCTTGAACACTACCAAGTCCCAAAGCTTACTCATAACCACAAAGACACATGACTATGACAATCCCCCGTATGTAAGTTTCCTTGGTATACATGTAGATCCCCATCTAAGATGGGACCAACATACAGAGTTTCTGAGCCGTAAACTATGGTCTACCATATATCTAATTAGAAAACTAAAACTAGAGGTGAGTATAGATGTGGTTCGAAAAGCTTACTTTTCCCTTTTCCACTCCCAGTTAAGCTATGGTTTATTAATCTGGGAACATTCACCAGCTGCCAAAAGAATCTTTGCCCTACAGCGTAAGGTTGTAAGAATTATTGCTTCTGCTACTTTTCAAGCCGACTGTCGTGATCTTTTTGTAAAACTCAATATAATGTCCCTACCTTCCCTTTTCATATTTTACTGCGTACTCCATATTCACCAAAATCTAATAAATTTCCCAACCTGCAGTAAAACCCACTACCATAATACTCGGTTAAAAAACAATATTCGTAGTAACTTCTTACGCCTTAACAAATCGAGGAACTCCATCAATTATTTTTCAATTAAATTTTTTAACCTTCTACCTGTGGAAATTAGAGAACTACCACCCAAAAATTTCCACGAAAAAATCAAAGGTATTCTGACTGTAAATCCTATGTATAGCTTTGATGAGTTCGAGAACTTTAGTTTTAAATAACTTATATTTTTATGTAAATGACTGACTAGTAACGTTACCATGTAATAGTATTTAGTCAATAAACATTATTATTATTATTATTATTATTATTATTATTATTAAACCTGTGATTGGGCATGACGGCTTGAAACTGTATGACATATAAAGTCCAAGCAGTTTTGTCCTCACTACGATATTTTTTATGTGTGTAAAATTTTTAGACATTAAAGACTGAACGAAAGCAGGATAGACAACAGTGGAGATTGTGGACATCGTCTACCATATTTCTGGAGATGGATCAGGGGTTTTTTTTTGAGTAACAGATCGTTCAGGGTTAGAGTAGGATCTGAACTTTCAATGTCACCTCCTGTCACTAGCGGTGTACCTCAGGGAAGCGTGATTGGTCCGATACTGTTTTTAATGTTGCTGATTTAACCACTAAGTTACAAAACAGGCACCAAATGTACGCTGACGATCTTAAGATATGTTGGGAAATCAAACAACGTTCTTCAATTCAACAAGACCTTAACGAAATCACTGCCGGATTTGAAGACTGTCTCCTACCAATAAACACAACCAAAAGTTGTCTTCATATTGGGAAGGACAATCCACGGTTATCATAATCCATTGGCAACGCAGTGATACAGCAAGTCAACGAAGTTATTGATCTGGGTGTTGCTATAAATAGTAATCTTGAGTGTTTTCCGCAAATTGCAAAAATAGTGAAGAAATCTGGTACCCTGCTTTACATAGTGCACAAATCCTTCTCCAAATTTCTCCTGTTCTTTTCCGTAAAATCTCTATCATATATATCCGGCCACACTTGAAATATGATTTTGTTGTTTCGTCTCTTTCTTTGCAGTTACGTTCTTCTTCTTGAGTTCAACGGCGAGCAACACGTATGCCTTCTGAATATCGACATCTCCTTTATGAAGAAAGTCTTCATGTTTTGAAATTGCCGATCCTTTCCCAGCACAGATCTCCTGGAGACCTTATCCAGATGTATTGCATCACTACTGGTAAATTCTCAATAGATATGTCCACACATATTCAGTCTCAGCAGCGCAACGCGTGAATTTAGACTGAAACAAAAACCAGAGATCTACAAGAAGCAAAGTAGGGAAAACTTCCTGTCGAATTGTGTCTTTATGGAACACTCTGAAGATACTGTTTCGACTCCGATAATTAATTCCTTCAATATTTATATTGTTTAATTATTTATACTGATACTTTGTATTTTGTTTTTTGTTTTTTTAAAATATATTTTGAGCCTAACAAGCCTTTTGGATTCAGCTCTTATAATAATAATAACATACTGATAATAGATAGGTAGGATATAACGAGGGGAGATAAACATGTTGACAAAAGAACACATGAGTAAAAGTATGCACTCTGTGTTCTTCAAACATATTATAAGTGCACAGAACTCACGTTCTCGTTTCTTAAGTCTGCTGGTTTGAAATCGGAAACAGAAGGTTTTGTGTTTGCGTATCAGGATGGTGTTATAAATACTTTGACGTACAGGGCCCGCATTCCAAATGGCGGAGTCCACATTCTGTAGGTTGTGCCACCACCATCCTGAAACCATTATGCACATTCTTTCTGCTTGTCCATCTCTTGCAGCGTCGAGCTACGTGTCTCGAGATTATGGGCTCTCCACGTGATCTACTACCATCTTAGACATGCATATGGTATTGACCAAAGACCGGTTATACCGTACGTCCCTTCTGACATAGAATCGGTGGTGAAAAATTCGTGCTGCATTTATTGGAATTACTCCTTCCTCGCCTCGAGGTTACTGACAACCACTAAGCCGGATATAACCTTCTTAGATATCGAGACCAAACAGATATTTGTCATCAAATTCTCGAGTCCATCTGAGAAATATATCTCTCTTAAAGAGGAGGAAAAGAGGTCCAAATATATGGATCTCTTATCCGAGCTTAGAAAGCTGTATCCAGGATATAAAGTTAAACTTATAATCCTAATAGTTGGTGTTTTGGGTGGTATGAAAGCCTCCTATCGAAGGGAAATCGAGTCCATTCCCGCCTGCAGATCTTCTGCCACCTCTTTGATCTACAGGATGCAGAAAGCAGTAATGCTCGGGTCACCCCGCATTGTGCGGGCACTGGATCTTGCGTAACTTTCGCGTCTAAATATCGCCAGGGTTTGGAATGCAGCCGTGTGTATTTATCTCCACTAGTCTCTAGTATGACGTGGCTCAAAAGGTTGCTGAATGTTGCGATTAGTGGATGCTTGTCAAGACCTCACAAACCCCAAAATATTATAAAATACTGGTAATAAATATCATGATATTCAAATGTTAGAAAATTCAAAATGTATCAAAGGTTATACAATTTCAAGCTGCTCATTTTCTCATTTGGAAATATTTTTACTTGCTAAATATTCTATTGTACCTGCAATTATAAGTATTAACTCGCATCGCATCCGAGTTTTGAAGTATTGCTCCTAAGTACGTAAACAAAAATATTTTTCTAGTATTCTCCACATGTTTACTTCATATCATTATCCTTTTATTTTATTCGAGTACATAGTCATTTAGCAGTATTCATCATCAACAAATATAAGTAGAAAGCTTACGTACTCATAAGTTATCCTTGAAAGGAATAACAGTAATCTCTGAAAAGATATTTTTTATAGAAAAACCCAAATCCTCTTAAAGAAATAATCCTTGAAGAGCACTCGTTTATTTGTCTCGTCCTTCGTCCTTCGTCTGACGAGAGCATTCACTCGTCCTCAGATAATATCTGAATCAACAATTTTTAACCAAGGATCGTGACTTTTCTATTAATTTTACATTTATTTTGATTAAGTCATAAGTTTAATTAGAATATTAATTATTTATTGTTTATATTATATGAAATTATAAGGTTTTAATAAATTGATATCTGATGGCTTAGTGGCTGTAAGTAACCTCAAAGTGGAGAAGGACTAATACCAATAAATGCGGCACTTGGAATTTTCCACAACTGATTCCATGGCAGAAGGGACGTACCGGTAATTGGTCAAAACCATAGGCATATCTAAGATGGTAGTAGAGCACGCGGAGAGCAGCATTATGTCTAGACACGTATTATTATTATTACAACAATGAGAGATGAGGCAATTACAACAATTCTTAAACTAAATGAATATATTTTTTATATTCATTTATTTCTACTGAAATTAGAAAATTATTAAAAATAATGTGGCATGATGCCATTGTTTCCTATAAAGCTCCAGTGTAATGGAACACTATGCTTAAAATTATGCACAAAAAAATTAGCTTTAAATTAAAATATTTACTGTTAATGAGTATTATATTTAGTTTTTAACAATTTATTAAATTCAAAATAAAATTCTGAACAATTTTTATATTTAAATTTTTTCTGTATAACTAACGAAAGAGCAGAAAATCGCATATACCCACACCGGTAAATTTAAAGGAACAGATAGAAAATTATGTTTTTTTTTTCAAATTTTATTATTTTGTAGCCTATGTCTAGATAGCTTTGAATGCTCTACTAAACCGTAGATTGTATCGACGCCAAGGAGAACAAAATGCACCATTTAATTTTGCTACTACTGTATCTTTTGGTGGAGGTTCAATTATGGTGTGGGGTGGAATATGTTTGGGAGGTCGCACAGAGTTAGTGGTGATTGATGGCAGAGCGTTAACTGCAGACAGGTACATTATAAATATTCTTCAAGACCATGTTGTACCTTTTCTCCATATATTGGAGAAAATTTCACCATAATGCAGGATAATGCACGCCCACACGTCGCCCACTGTGTAACAGACTTTTTAAATCAAGTGGGTATAACAACAATGAACAGGCCAGCGTGTTCCCCTGACCTCAACCCGATTGAACTTTATTCCAAAAAATATCGTACTAGAAGATTACCTGAGAGATATCAACAATATGTACACTACAGGGAAAATAATTAGATTTTTATATCTGTTCCTTTAAACTTGCCGGTGAGTGTATCTGTTTTTACATATAAAATCTCTTTATGTACCTGGTCAATTCAACAACCTGTATATAAGTTTTCGTGGACTGGTTAAATTTTGTCGCGAACCGTTGGTAGAGAAACAGTGGTTTAAGAAGAGAAAGATACAACTACGTAGGCGCCAGTGTGTATTTCAACATAAATTTAAGATTAATTACACAAATATTGCGCTTTTAATGTTATTAAAATTTTTGTTGAAATGAAAAATAATAATTTTTATATTTTACAATTCATAAATCACAGCATTCAACTTGATTGAAAAGACTATTTATGTTGTCAAGGTGTGGCCGTGTACATTTAACTGCATATCATCAAATGTCAAGTAGAATTTTAATCTAACACGTTAAACTCATTTGTTTATTCACGTTTTTTCATATAAAAAAAGCGAAACATTCAAATAAAAACTCTGTAAATGTTAAAAATTTAGCACTGCTTTTTCAAAAAGTTCGATGTTCCAGAATTACAACTATCAACGTTATTATTGAATGTATTAGGTTATTACCCGTCAACAATGACGGATTTATAATATAAAAATTTCAATTGTTTGTATGTGTATTTGGTTTTATTTTTTAACGTGTCTTAATTTCATCGCCGGTCAGCGAATCACGGGACAGGATATCACCCGTTAGCCAATTACGGGAGAGGGTGTCACCTGTCAGCCAATCAAGAGACAGGGTGTCCCCAGTTAGCCAATCATGAGTAAAATTGACGTCATAATGTTACCGACACTACATACAGACACTTGCTAATTATATAGTTAGATTATTTATTCATGAACTTTTTAAGATTGGAAAACGATTCATTTTTACTCAGTACATTCCATTTATATTGTTAAAACTAAAAATAAATTGAGACGTTATGCCTACGAAACCCTAGACATTCATGAATGTAATTATATTCGTAGATTCTTAGAGAATAAATCTGCAAAATATTGTTCATATCGGTCAAAAGATATTAGAGTGTCTAAAGTTTCTTTTTTATGCCTACGAAATCCTAGATATTTCTATATATAATTATATTCGTAGATTTTTAAAGAATAAATCTGCAAAATATTGTTCCTATCGGTTAAAGGATATAGGCATATCTAGAGATTCTCTTTTATGCCTACGAAACCCTAAACATTTCTATCTATAATTATATTCGTAGATTTTTAGAGAATAAATCTACTAAATTTGTTCATATCGGTTAAAGGCTATAGGCGTGTCTAGAGTGTCTCTTTTATGCCTACGAAACCTTACACATTTCTATATGTAATTTTATCCACAGTTTCTTAGAGAATAAATCTGTAAAATATTTTTCAAATCGATCATAGGATATAGGAGAGTCTAGAGTTTCTTGTTTTTGCCTACGAAACCCTACACATTTATATATATTATTTTATCCGCAGATTCTTAGAAAATAAATCTGCAAAATATTTTTCATATCGATTATAGGATATAGGAGTGTCTAGAATGTCTTTTTTATGCCTACGAAACCCTAGACATTTCTATGCGTTATTTTATCCGCAGATTTTTAGAAAATAAATCTGCTAAATATTTTTCATATCGATCATAGGATATAGGAGTGTCTAGAGTTTCTTGTGTGTGCCTACGAAACCCTAGACATTTCTATATGTTATTTTATTCGCAGTTTCTTAGAGAATAAATCTGCAAAATATTTTTCATATGAATCATAGGATATAGGAGAGTCTAGAGTTTCTTGTTTATGCCTACGAAACCCTAGATATTTCTATATATTATTTTATCCGCAGATTCTTAGAAAATAAATCTGCAAAATATTTTTCATATCGATTATAGGATATAGCAGTGTCTAGAATTTCTTTTTTATGCCTACGAAACTCTAGACGTTTCTATGCGTTATTTTATCCGCAGATTTTTAGAAAATAAATCTGCTAAATATTTTTCATATCGATCATAGGATATAGGAGTGTCTAGAGTTTCTTGTGTGTGCCTACGAAACCCTAGACATTTCTATATGTTATTTTATTCGCAGTTTCTTAGAGAATAAATCTGCAAAATATTTTTCATATGAATCATAGGATATAGGAGAGTCTAGAGTTTCTTGTTTATGCCTACGAAACCCTAGATATTTCTATATATTATTTTATCCGCAGATTCTTAGAAAATAAATCTGCAAAATATTTTTCATATCGATTATAGGATATAGCAGTGTCTAGAATTTCTTTTTTATGCCTACGAAACTCTAGACGTTTCTATGCGTTATTTTATCCGCAGATTTTTAGAAAATAAATCTGCTAAATATTTTTCATATCGATCATAGGATATAGGAGTGTCTATAGTTTCTTGTTTATGCCTACGAAACCCTAGACATTTCTATATGTTATTTTATTTGCAGTTTCTTAGAGAATAAATCTGCAAAATATTATTCATATCCGTCAAATCATTTAGGAGTATCTATAGTTTCTTGTTTATGCCTACGAAATTTTACACATTTCAATATGTAATTATATTCGTAGATTCTTAGAGAATAAATCTGCAAAATACGTGTCAATCAAGAGACCACAAGAGTCCCCAATTAGCCAATCACGAGAACCTTAGGAAAAAATGACGTCATAATGTTACCCAGATCACATACACACACTTGCTAATTATATATGTATGTACGATGGCGAGGTATTATAGTTATACAAATAAATATCAATAAGGGCATGGACTAGGGAGCAAGGATTCGAATCTAGGACCTCTAGTGTACGAAGCAGGTTCGCTATCTCTGCGCTACTATCTCGTACATAACCAATAATATATTATTCTTGTCCCATAATATGCAGTTTTTATTTTGCTTACTTTAAAATAATTACTCTTTTCTCCTTACCTAAACATCCATATCTGCTTATTACCTCTGCGTTATTTTTAACTTTATTTCTTAAACATCAAGTGATATTGTAAATTACATATTTTAAGGAATTATCCTTTTCCTTGAGCGAATTTAACTATTCGCGATACAGTATAATAATGTCGTCGTTAGATCATAATCTGCATGTTTTATTAACATCCTGGCCTTTAACTACTCGCTTTACACGCGAACCACGATATACCGCACCTTAAGGCCAGGACGTGAATGCTACAATATTATATATTAAAAGCTTTTAAGTACTGCGGTAGGTATTGAAAAATTTATGGCCATGACAGTTGAAATTATAGTTTTATTGAATTAGTTTTATGTTTATAAGAACTTTCAGTTAAATAAGTTAGGTCAGTTAATAATAATAATAAGTGTGAATTTTCATACATTTCAGGGTTTTGTAGGTATTTAGTAAGTTACATCAAATTGTAGGTACATTTTAGTAGTCATGAATTTCGATAACTTTTGAAAGAATTATCCATGTATCTTACCATTAAGTTTGAGATGCGCTCGAATTAAGACCCAGCTATAGCTACCCAGTTCTTCAGTTAGTCAGATAAATATTGTAAGCACGTTAGTGCAAAAAATTTACGATTTCTTTGATATTTGATTAAAAATTCTTGTTGAACTATTCCGGTTCATATTATCACGGTTAAAATTGTCAAAATTCTAGTGTTAAAATTTTCTGGTAATGTCCTCCTGGCTTTTCCCGGAAGTTGATAGGGTTATACCAAGGTGCTTAAATTTGGAACTTTTTTGTATAATCTCGCTCACCATTACGAGATCCCTGCCATCTTTTCCTATCACGAGGTATTGTGGTTTTTTGTAATTTATTTTGTTTGTAGGATTCTTCTTGTTTCTGATGCATGTAGCTAGAATCATCTTCATCTTAAGTGGGTTTTACACGATTCAATTTATTGATCAATTAATTGAAAAAGTTGACATTCAATTAATTGATGTGTGTAAAGAGTAAAAATTTCGTCAATTAATTGACAAAAAAATTGATTAATTTATTTTGAAAATAGAACAAGTTCTATTTTTCATCATTTTTTTAGGGAATTCTAGGTATATTTTTATCTGTTAAGATATTGCCAACTGTTCAGTTGTAGCATAACCTCAAAATATATAGTTTGTGTTTCGTTTTCAAATCTGACAGAACCTCGAACGTTCTAATTTACCATCATCTAGGTAATTTCTTTGGTTTTGTTTACAGCTCGTAACTTTGTGAAGATTCTTTCAATATTTTTATTCTGATGCTAATGTCAACATGTTTTACAGTTGGTAATGTAAAAGTTTTCGAAAAAATTGATAAATAAATTGATGTGTGTAAAGTGATGCTTTGTTTCCAAGGTTACCAATAAATTTTTCAATTAATTGAAAAAAACTTGATCAATTTATTAATAAATTAATTGAACTGTGTAAAACCAACTTTAGGCAATTTCCACTTGATCGTCGGCGAAAGACAATGTGTACAATGGTATACCTTCTCTTATTGTCCCCATATTGCCTTATTATTTCAAGATATTAGTACTTCTTTCCTTTCTATACCTTATAGTTTACATCTCATTATATTTTTTAAAGATTTGCTCTTTTGTCTTAACCCTAACCTTACCACACCAAAGTGAAAGTGGGATAATTATATTCTTAAAATTTAAGAAAGCCCAGTACTTTATAACACAAGGAGTTTTAATAAAAGCTTTCTTATTAAATCATCCTCCAAAAATTAAAATATTTTATTATGTACCCAAATAAAAATTTTATACAAAAAATTTTAATATTTGAAATTAAAGTATAAAAAAATGTATAAAAAAATTCAATATTAAATAATTCTTTTACTTTTGTGGGTGGCTTTTAAATCTGTCCGCTAGTAACGAATTTATCGCAGCGTATTGCTGACCTCACGCAAATTACTTCCGAACACGCAAGACTTGGCTCTGTGACTTGAATTTATTTATTTTTATCGTGATTTTACATAAAGCATTTATATTATAATTCGGGGTTAAGACCTTAAAAGATATTGAAGATAACATTGATATGAGAATAGATTCAAGACGTGAACAATGACGATAACAATAAGGAGAAAGAAGTTACGTTCCAGTAATTTTAATATATGAAGGTCTTTTGATAAATAGGTGATCTGATGTATTTTTGTTAGGGTTGCTAGGTTGATATTTTTTTGCTAGGCAGTATTTCTACACCATATCGCCTTAGCCTTAATAATTTTAGCATTTTTGTAGACTTGTTAGGTTGCTAATGTTTTGCTAAGCTGTATTTATTTCTAAAGTATATCGCCTTGGCCAATAGAATTGTTTTAGAGGCTGGAGGCAGATAAAAATTAAAATGCACTGATAAGAGTTATTTAGACTGGTCCACCGGGATAATTCTCGGAGTCCCTGTGGTTCTCTCCAAGCCTGATTGGGTCCACTACTATACATTAAAAATGTGCCTGATATCCGCGGATGTCCGCAAAAAAAGCATATCCGCATTCGTTGCTTTTGTTGCGGATATATTTTATTAACAATAATTTATTATGAATAAGAATGTTCTGTTAATTTTTGTTAATAAAATTTGTTTTAAAATCATTGCTGACAAAATAAATACGATTTGTTTCATATTAAGATTAATTTAATCAATTTTTAAGCTGTTTTGGGGAAATTATTATTTTTAAAATATAATCTCCCCTTACTAAAATTGAGGTTTAATAATTTTTTTATAATGAATGTTAGTGTTTTGTTAGGGATATACATTTATATTAGGTCGCCAAGAGTGAAATTTGTAGAGAAAAAGGCAAAGTTGGTTGATAACTTACAAATATAAGGAATTATTTTATTCATCAAAGTATGCACCCATATTGTCTATACACTTTTGCCATTTAAGCGGCAGGTTGTTCAGGCCGGTGGTATAAAACCCTGGCGGGCGAAAGTCAATGAATTCCTGGAAGGCTAGTTTTACAGCATTGTCGGAATTAAACTGTTTTCCTATTAAAAAGTTGTCCAAATTGCGGAAGAAGTGGTAGTCAGTGGGGACTATGTCTGGTGAGTATATGATGATGAAGAAGTTCTAACTCCAATTTCTGTAGTTTTGCCACAGTCTTTTGTGCAGTGTGTGGTCTAGCGTTATCATGCAATAATATGAGATAAGAGGAGTTGATCTGTTTACCAAACTAGATATTATTCGGGCGAGAATAATATGTTAACATTACTCCCATTTTCACAATCATTCACCCCTCATCCAGGCGTAGGAGTTCGCCCCTTGGCATCGGCGATTAGCCTCGTTGCAGAAATAGGCTGATGTAAAATAAATAAATTAATAAAAAAACAATATTTTTCCTGAAATTTATGCATACGTATTTAAAGGTGAAAGTCTGTTTGTCTGTACGGGCATCATGCCACAATGGCTGGACCGATTTTCTGCGGTTTATAGACTATATTTTATATCAGAATTTTATTTTAAAGGGATAGTTTTGGAGGGTAAGATATTTTTGTAATTCGGCACATCTCTTCTATGCACCAGAACTGAAACATCACTCAAAACATTATAAACGTTAAAAAAGTTCTCCTCTACTAAAGAAAACTTAGTCCATTTGATCGGAGGAAATATTATTGCTTACATTATTTATGTTATTTCGGTCATACAACAGGCGAAAGCCCAATTACAGTATGACACTAATCATTAATACAATTAAATTATAACAGTGATAATTTACAGTATAAGCGAAATTTACTAATCTAAAATTTTTAATATTCCATTTCTGAATGTTTTAGTATTAGTAGGATGACATTAACTGGGATGCAAAGGAGATATTGCTTATCATTATCTTCCAAAAGGAATAAACGAAACAAAAAATCATTGTCATGCTGTGAACTTTTCAAAAACCCTTCTATAATCCCACAGTTCCATAGTTCACTTGTAATAGCCCCTATAATCTACTGTGCAATAATCTAGATTAGTTCCAGTAATCCCACATAAATAAACCATTATTATAATTATAACAATTGAGGCGTGGGTAAGTGCTTTACCACCTGACCTCGGGCAACATCGCCAACACGATCTTATCCGAATACCTGACCGCTTAGCAATGTAAGGATGAGGCGTAGGTGCTTGAGAGTAAAAGTGATCACGACTTCTGTACAAGCAGCGAAAGTGGAGGAATTATAACCAAGAATTTAGAAACATGTTGATTATTAGATAATTATAAGAACAGTTGGTGTAATCTTTAAGACTACAGATTAACAGACAATACAGATCAATATTTGGGAAGCCTCGTTATAATAAATAAAAACCAGGTTAAAACCCAAATAAATGAGAATATTTTCCACAGTACTCCTCACTTATCGACCGATTTCGTTCCTACGACTAGGTTGTTAAGCAAATTGGTTGATACGCGAGGAACTTAATCGTTTGCTATTATGATATACAACATCCAAAAAGGATAGGCACTAGAAGAAGAAGAAGAATAAGTTAATTCAAATGTTTGGCGCTCAGTAACGATGACTATTTGCGTCTCGAATATGACTGCAAAATAATAACATTTTACAGCCATCTATTCGTAATGATTTAAACTAAATTTCGGTATTATTGTTTGTCAACTATTATTGTTATTTATATTTTTTAAAGTCAGTGTACTATGTCTCAATATTAAGGAATGTTGTAATGACCTTAAAATCAGCTGTAAATACAACTCGCTTATTATTCATTTCAGGAATTGTAATGGTGTATATGTTTATTAAGAAGCGATTCAATTAAGTATGTCCTTCTTATGTCATTTCATGGACAGAGATTTCAACAATGAAATATTAATACATCACTTAGCACTTTTTAAATATATTAAATGCATATAAATATTAGTACAACTATAAATATTCTACACATGTATAAAATCCCTAGATCGACCAAATCATCAATGGAAAGTTATCCAGAAAATGAATTTCCAAACTGACCTCACACAGGTGATAAAGAATAAGAAGATTGGGTATCATAGAGATATACCGAGGGCTACCTTTTAAGTTTTTACAAAAACTAAAAAAGATTTTTTTTTTTGGAACTAAATTCGCTCAAAATAAATTCGCCGCTATTCTCGGAATCGAAGACCCGTGTCAATACGCGGGAAATGTGTTCTCTCTCACTCGTCATAAAATAGGGTGACCATTCGTCCCGCATTTTGACTCTGCGTCCCGCATTGTTACTTGCCCGCAAAATGTCCCGCATTTTGATATTTGTCCCGCAAAATGTCCCGCATTTTAGATTCTAACTACATCAACTTTACATCAATTTAACTGTCAGTGCTCTACTTTTCTTATAGTTTGATAATGATAATTTTTGAATTTTGATATTAAAATGTGTATATTTACATTATACCATGAGTTCTGAAAGATATGACATAAGGGTTGGCTATGGAAAATAAAAGTAATGTCATCAGCAAGCTTTAGAATTAATTAACTGTCATGACTTTTGTTGTTGTCATAAGTTTATATTGTTATATAAAGCCTGCAGTAGACATTATTTTATTTTTCCATAGCCAACCCTTATGTTATTTCTTTTTGAGCTCGTGGTATATGTAGTTATCAGTGTAATTTATTTTATTGTGATATTTTTTATTCAATTGTTAATTTTTTTGTCGCGGTAATTAAATTATACTAGCCACAATTGTTAAAATAATAACTACATTTTTGTTATCTTTTGTACTCCTTTCCTCTCATGTACGCAGAGCCGTGTTTTGTCGCCCTTAGCAAATAAAAACAAAGTTATCACCTCCCAAAATCCAAGTGACGAGCAAAAAAAAAAAAAAGGTCCTCATCCTGGACCGTCCCGCATTGCCTTCTCAAGAAAATGGTCAGCCTATTATAAAACCCTTTTGCGAGTTTATTGGACGTCAAAAACGCCCGACCTTGACGCTCGCTCGCTCTCTCTCTATTGTGACATATTTAATAGTAGGGTGCCGCGAAGATCTCACGGTTTAAAAAGGTTGAGAACCACTGCTCTAAAGGAATGGTTGTGACATGTCCAGTACAACCGAAGAAACAACAAATTTTGTGGGTTTCGGTTCATCTTGGAAGACCCAAACAGTGGATTGTTGCTTAGTTTCCGGTTTATATGAATAAATTCAAGTTTCATCACTTGTAACGATGTTGTATACGGATTTTGCAGTGTCTAGGTTGATTTTTTTTTAGTATCCCCTTACATCAATCAACACGAGCCTTTTATTCAGCTTTGGTCAAATTATGCGGAATACATTCGGAACAGATCTTTTTCACAGATAAATGTTCATGCAAAATTGATTGTATTGCAATCTGCGATATGTCAAAGGATGCTTCTATCTCACGGTAAGTCATATGCCGAACTTCTTCAATCATTTTGCGCACAGCATCGATGTTTTTTTGAATCACAATCGATTTTGGTCCAATTTCACGAGATTCATCACTGACGGACGCACGATCACGACTAAATTCTGCAACCAATTGTAAACAGTCTTTTCTGATGGTGCTTCATTACCAAAAGTTGAGCGAAAACCTTCACATTAAAGAAGAAAAAATTGATGTGAAGTGTGAATTTTCACACATTTCAGGGTTTTGCAGGTATTTAGTAAGTGAATGATGATTATTTGGGATGCCAAAACAAATTTTATGTCAAAATATTTTTTTATGAATTTTAATTCGAATGCCTATTACCATTATTTAAGTTTCTAAAGATGTGCAGTATATTTTTTTTTATATATATCAAGGTTCATTAAGATTTTGAAAATTGCGCCTATGGCTTCCATTGGTTGTTTTTAGTCATAGCTCCTCCCCTTTGATTTCGTGTACAATTTCCACTGGTTATTAAATTTACGCTTTTAAAAATAAATGCAACAATTGCCAAAATATAACTAGAATTTTGAAAAAATAATTTAAACAATATAAAAATGCAAAAAAAAAAATAATATTGTATCCTCTCGTAGGATTCGAACTCATTTTCTTGGGCAGAACGCCAGTATCTTAACCACTGCACCAAGATACACGTTACTGTTTAGCGTGTTATATAACTATAAGTTTTCAACATTATTAGCAAAAAAACACAAAAAATGTTTTTTTTCCAAAAACATAATCTGATCAAAAATTCCTATTGTACTATTTCGGTTCACACCAATGTACATTACTTAGAATTTTTTCAGATTTTAAGTTTAAACCATCTGGGCTACAGGTTGTGGGACAAATTTTTTTTTGCACAATTTTGGCTAAAATCGCTTCAAAATAATTTATTTTGCAAAAATAAAAATTTGATCGTTAATCCACGTATCAAGGGCTTTCATTTGATACCCTACTCAGAATTTCAAAAATATATTTTTTTTTCGATGAGCACATATTTGTTTATATTTTTAGGGGGATATGTTTTTTAGATGTTTTAGTATTTTTCCTATGTGCGGGTCAAAGAGTTGTATAAGCATGCCAAATTTCAACTCTCTAGGTTTAGCCGTTTGGCTACAATTTTTACCGAACAGACAGACAGACAGACAGACAGACAGACAGACAGACGACAAAATGACGGTATAAGGGTTTTTTGGTCATACCTACAAAACCCTAAAAAAAGAAAATGGACGTAAGATTTTTGCAAGCCTACAACTTTTCCCTTTTTTGTGCCTTGAACCAGCACACCAAGATTACGTTGAAGACGGATTGTAGCAACATTCTATCGTACATTAAACAAATAAAATCGATCGAAAATATTTAAGGAATAAATCTTTATATAAAAACCAAAATATTATCCAAAAAAAAATAAAAATATCTTTCGCTACATTAACCAAATTTTCACTTTCAATATTGACTTAATATCATTTATATGTCTGGGGCTTATGTACCAAAAGTTTCGCATGTAGTGTAATTCTAATAGAAAAATCTATAGCACAGTTTTAAAAAATGTACATAGTTATGATTTAGTGCCATAATATTCGCTTAGAAAATGCTGACGTACAATAACCATAAATTCAAAATGTTTTTTAGGATGCAAATTGAAAAATAAATAGTAGTTTTATGCTTTGAAGTGATGATATTTAGAAGAACAGTTAAATTGATTTAGGTATAAATTCGAAGAGATAAACAATTTTTTAAAGGGGTTATAATATTCAATCAATACAAACTTTACGATAGAAGCGTCAGTTGCCAGATGGCAGCACTAGTTTAGCGCAATCCAGAAATATAAGAGGAATCCTCGTATATCGGTTTGGAGGTAGTGAAATTGTTGATCCATTTTCGTATCTGAACGACATCTCTAAAGCGTTGAGCTTGTGTTGCATCGACCTGAATAAATGATATCCTTCCACAATATTACGAATATCTAACGAGTTTGTTTTTTTAAACAAAACAAGACTAATTTAATTGAAATTAGGTTCGCTTTAGTAATTCGATTGATTTTTTGCTACAATCTATACTCGGAATTGTTGTATATGTATGTATGGTAATTTTAATAGTTTTTGTTGGAATGTTGACATTGCTTTACTTTGTTCATTGTCCTTCACGTATCAAAACATAGAAAATCTTTATTTATAAGCATAATTGTTATTTTTAAAGCATTTATAATTTAAATTGAAGGTTTATTTTCGTTTAATATTTTTTGACGATAGGGTATTATTATTCCATCATAAAGGTCACAAGATCGAATCTTTATATCAGTGTTTCTCAACCAGGATTTCCTGGAATCCTAGGGTTCCGCTAGGTTTGTATATAGACCAATTTTAGGGTGGAGACTCTAAAAAATATATTTAAAGCACCCTCTCTCATATGTAATTTTTTAAACATGGTCATGTATTGTCGTTTTTTTAAAATTTATTCAAAAAAAAGTAAACCGTTGCTTGTATTGGAGATTATATTTGAGATCTACGACTAATATTACGCATTGGCGGCGCTTGCTCTTAAAATATGAGGGGGGGGGCAGGAAATTTTTCAGTAAAGTTTGGAGGGGCCAGGAAATTTTTTAGTAAAATTTTGAGAGGCTAAATACAAGTGATGACCTAAATGAAAAGGTCCTCACTTCTAAAATACATTTTTCTCCAAATAATTCTGGCAGGGGGGCTGCAACTGGGGGCCAGACCAGTTGACCAGAACTAAAATATATACGAAAATTTCAAAAATTCAACCCGTAGTTCTTAATATTTTATTGTTTTTAAGTTTTTTTTTTTAATTTAAAAAATGAGTATTTTTCAAGGTGGATGAAAATTTTAGTGAGGACACTTAGGGTCAGGATTTAAAAAAATTCAACCGCAGGTCTCTATCTCTTGTAGATATTGAAATTCAATCTTTCGAAAGTGAAATATTTTTTATCTGGCTAGAAAAAAGTCTCTGGATTTCAAAAATTCAAACCGCAAGGCCCTATATTTTATTGTTCCTAAATTAGAATTTTTTCAAATAAAAAAACAGTGGCGAAGGGAGACCTCCAATAGACTTGCCCTCCCATAAAAAAAATAATAACAAAAAAGAAATAAAAATAATATAAATAAAAAATAAATAAATAAAAAAATAAAAGAAAAAAAAAAGATTTATGTAAATATTCAAAAATACATCAAATTATGTTTTATACAAATTTTTGTTCAAGGCTTGGTTTAATAGATGAATTTTAATTTTTTTTAAAGTTTAATATCTTCCGTTTCCGGATCTTCATAGAAAACAATAGGCTTCTTCCCAATTAAAATATCATCAATATCATCAGATGATGATCAAATTTTTTAGTACCAGAACGAACTCTCTAAGTTGAACCGTTCTTGAGTTCTCGTGTATACACACACACACACACACAGACAGACACCCCATACGGACGGCACTTCGAAAATAGTTTTTTCGGATACACGATAACTCAAGAACGGTTCAACGAGAATTCGTTCTCGTACTAAAACTCTCCTATTAATTGGGAAGAACCCTATTGCTTTTTATGAAAATCCGACACTGGAAACGGAAGTTAATAAACTGTACTTTAAAAAAAAAAATCGTATTTAGTAAACCAAGCCTTAAACAAAAATTTGTTGACCAAGTTTCGCAAATATATATTGCTACAGATCTTATCAGCTTTATTATAAAACTAATAATATGATAAACTGTAGTTTGTAGTATAAATTTTTTTTGGGATTAAATTTTTTGCATAATAAATTTTACATCAAATCTCTCAAGCATGAAAAATATTGTTATAACCTAACAAGTTATTATAACTATAAAAAATTATAAATTATATGTTTATAATCAGCATAGAAAATGATATAACGCGCATCAAATTAAATTACCCTGTATACAACCATATTATAAAACTCTAACTTAAGCAAAAAATCTACATCCGCGATATTATTTCAATCTTGCATATAAAACAAGCCATTAATCTGTTATTATTTTGACCTTACGGCCTCTCAATATTCTTCTAATTAAATAGTAATAAGTGATATTGTATTACATGTCATTACACTGAAAGAGAAATACGATCTGGCCGCCTTGTCATTAGGGGTCACTCTCGTTGCACTATCGTTACAAATTACTAATGCTTTGTTTGTCTTTTTATATGATTTATTAATCGGAGATGCCTTGAATTAGAAATACTTCGGATTCCAGTTAAATTGCAGTAGATTAAAGCATAGGGGCGTAACGTAATGCTTTGTTCTGTACCAGTGGCGCAGCCAAGGGGGGGGGGCTTCCTCCCCCCTGACCCCACGGCCAGCATTTTAGCACATTTTATATCAAGTACGAAGTCTGTTCAAAAACTATCGCAAATTTTGAATTTCCGCGGGTTACGTATATTAGATTTTCGATTTTTTTGTGGCGTTATGTTGGTACTCATGTCTCTCACTTATGCCGACAAGTTCGGCAATTTTGAATGTTCAGTTAATTTTTGAAAGTTGCTTTGCTTGCACGTGTTTTGGGTCGTCTTCGATTTTTGCCTATACCAAAAAAATGGATCAAAGAATCTGTATCAAATTTTATATGAAAAACAAAATTAATTGCTCAATTTAGACCAAAAACAGCATCGCATTAACATTGCTAAGGAGCTGTTGGACTATGTCCGCGACGACCCAAATTTGCCGCAGTCACCGTATTCCCCAGATCTGGCCCCCTATGACTTTTTCTTGTTCCTGAAACTGAAGAGGCCCATGAAACGACGACGCTACGCTACGAGTGAGGAGATAAAGACGGCATCGAAGGAGGAGCTGAACAATATCACAAAAAATGATTTTTTCAAGTGCTTCGAGGATTGGAAAAAACGTTGGCACAAGTGTATAATATCTGGTGGGGATTACTTTGAAGGGGACAAAATAGATATTCATGAATAAATAAATAATTTTTGAAAAAACACAAAATTCGCGATACTTTTTGAACAGACCTCGTATTATACAATATAAGCAGATTACCCGGCACTGTTTGGGGAGTTGAAGATAATATTTGTTGACCACAACAGTAATTTATTTCTAAATTAGATACTTCGTTGTAATATTGAGATTTTTTTCTTCTTATAAATAAACATTTTTTTAAGATTGCCTACTCCTGAAAAAGCGACATAATTATTGTTCAAGTGAAAATACATTTCTTTCCACATATGCTCCTACGAATTATATGAAGGGGAGCGTTGGTCTTTTCGCCCCCCCACCCCGACACATCGACTAAAACATTCGTTCAAATGTATTTCTTTACCACAAAATATTGGACCACATTAATTATTTTAAACTACTAATTACTCGATTCAGGTAAGATAAAGTGGAAATCTGACTTCGTTACAACCTTCAGAATGTAATTTTAAAACGACACCTCCAACGTGAAATAGAGTAGAAATAGTAAAAATATATTAAATAGTAGTTTGAGAAAATCGAGGTCTAAAAATCGGTCTTTGGTTTTATTTTATAGATAAATGTGAATATCAATATCTTAGGTATTTTTGGGGATTATGACGTTAAACCCGCAAAAATATTTATTTTTTTTTAAATTTATTTATTTATTTATTATTTTTTTTTTTCCAAAATTTGCCACTTACATAAAACACAATCACATAAACTTAAGAAAATGTAGAGAGTCAATTATTGTCAAATATACTAATAAAACACTATTTTAATAATGTAATTATTAAAACATCGAACATACATAACCTTCTAATAATACAGAACTACAAACAAATGTCAAAATGAAGCACTCCGACTGATAATTAAAACTACGGACAAAAGATGTTTTGACCCATTTGCAATGGCTGCTACAGGTTACATACTATTGCTCGTCCTTCACCCCAGCTTGTACCCCGCATCTACACTCGTATAAAGATTTGAGACATTCACTGTTTTGTCCTGCCTGACGTATATCCATTCTAAAAACATTTGTTTTACGAAGCGAAACGCGGCGCGATAATTGATATTGATTTATAATAATCATCATTGATAAATCACAAATAGTTGCTTGAGTGGTTTCAGTAAATATTTTCTTGAATATTTCTAAGAAGTATATCTTCATAATGTTTTCTTTAATGGTTATTTCAAAATTATCTCATTCCTATTTGTTTCCAATTTGAATGCCGTCCTTAAAGCGTATTTTTATAGCCATTGTAATGCTTGTATTTTTAATTTGTCTACTACCATGCCCTACAAAGCACTCCTTAGAAAGAATATTATAGTTATTATTTTAAATGGCATTTTACCAAATTTCTCGTCTTAAAACGTCATTGACTTTACCCATAATGTCTGTTAAATTCCTTGGCATCCAAAGAAGATCCACTCCTAAAAATTCGTGTCAGATAAAATCATTTCGTAAAAATATCAACAAAAGAACAGGTTTCAATAGCAGATCTGCTAGAGAAGTTCCTGTATGATATTTAAATACTAGAGTAAACTGTTCGTGACTTCTGCAAATGCCAAGTTATGTAGCAATAGCAGAGAACAACTCAACAGAAGGAATCGATATTTTATTGTATTTATAATTGAATTGATTGGGTGTGTTTTACAACTAAGGATTAGTTCATCTTGTAATGATTTTTATTATTTGCAACAATGGTTTAATCGAGATTTTAGTGGACCAGCAAGGTTTTACTTTTGGTTTCAATGACACAAATTCATGCTGTTCTGTTAGGTGTCAAATCTTTTTAGGTGTTTCAAATACCAATACCCTGTAGAGCAGACCTGGGCAAAAGGCGGCCTGCGATGAAATTCTATCCGGCCCGCGAAGCATTTTATAAATTATTGTGTCCTGCAAATATATTGGTGTCTGTCCAATATTCTTTCAAATTTTCATTCTTTTCAATTTTTTTCTCTAAGGCCCGGTATTTCCACCTTACTGTTATCTATAAGAATAACTATCAATGGGATAATATTATCCTCTTGATAGTCATTAGGATAAATTGCTTTCTGTATTTCCAACTCTAGTTATCGCGTAGATAGCTATTCTGATTGATAATAATATTTTCGAATGTTTTTTTATGTTGGTATCAGTAGCGTTATCTTAAACAAAGAGAGACATATAGGCGACTCGCAAGAATAAAAGAGAGATAGATACAACTGTCAAAATAAATGACAACTGTCAAAATTTTGTACAGAAAAATGTGCGATAAACGCCCAGGAAGCGCAAATTTCAATATTTCCGAAACAAGGCAACATGTAAATCTTGTGTTAAAATGTAAAAATGTTATATAAAATAAAGCTACTGACGCTGTAAATCTAAAAGATTAATAAGGGGCCTGGGAATAAAAATTGTATTATGTTTAATGCATCCTGCATACAAAATAGAAATGCAATACACTGAAAATTAAATACGACCGTTTATTTATTTTTATTTTTTAATTTGTATAGTATTTGGTGAAGCAGGATATTATATGCATTTTTCGCTAAGCGAAATCGATTAATAAATTCTTTCTCATCCCAATGGTTCATATGATTTGGTCTAATATGAACTATGTATGGACGTTCTAAATACTCTACAATTTCTTCATCATCGTCTGCTTGCAAATCTTCTAAATCAGCATCCATGATTTCTTTCTTTAAAAATAAATGTAAATTATCTAAAAATAATCAACAATATTTTTTTTATTTCAGTATAAATTAAAGTAGATTACTAAATTATTTTGAATTTATTTTGATATAGGTAATTACACAATAAAATAGTACACATAATGGAAACAGGTGTATGTAATATGTATATAAAGTGTAGGTATGTCTAATATGTACATATTACCTGTTGTATTATATATTTTACGTATAAATACTTCTATTATGTGCATATATTTATCAGTAAAATGTTTTTTGACACCTATCTGTCAAAATCCGTCATTTTTATCCAATGGATAATATGTATCAGTACCTACATGCTGTGAATAACTTATCCTATAGATAACTTAGTTACTCTATAGATAAATAATTGGAAATACGCAAAAAATCTCTTATTCTCTTCATAACAACTTATCCCATAGATAGTTTGATTATCTATTACCAATTTTATCTATGTTTCGAAATACTGGACCTAAATTAGTTTGTTATTCTTGTGTTGAGTGCTATGAGGTATTGTTTGTAGTTCCAAAATTATAAAAAAATTCAATTTGAAGACACAATTTCTGCAAAAATTTTGAATGGCTTTTATCATGTGTCTGTTCTTTTCAGGTATTTTATGTATAAGTACTTTGATTTTTTGATGAACTTAATTTTGTGAATATTGTGAACGACTATTGTGTTAGGGTAATTTAGGGTGAAATGGCCATAGTTTTTTTTATTTGGGTTTTGTAGGTATGACCAAAAAACCCTTATACCGTCATTTTGTCGTCTGTCTGTCTGTCTGTCTGTCTGTCTGTCTGTCTGTTCGGTAAAAATTGTAGCCAAACGGCTAAACCTAGAGAGTTGACATTTGGCATGCTTATACAACTCTTTGACCCGCACATAGGAAAAATACTAAAACATCTAAAAAACATACCCCCCTAAAAATATAAACAAATATGTGCTCATCGAAAACAAAAATATTTTTTTTAAATTCTGAGTAGGGTATCAAATGAAAGCCCTTAGTACGTGGATTAACGATCAAAATTTTATATTTGCAAAATAAATTATTTTGATGCGATTTCTGCCAAAATTGTGCAAAAAAATTGTTGTCCCACACCCTGTAGCCCAGATGGTTTAAACTAAAAATCTAAAAAAATTCTAAGTAATGTATATTGGTGTGAACCGAAATAGTACAACAGGAATTTTTGATCAGATTATGTTTTCGGAAAATAACGCATTTTTTGTGGTTTTTGGTTCACAAAGTACAAAAGTTATACCAATGTTAGACACTCACTTGCAAGGCGTCCAATAGCGTAATGGGTTAAAGCACTGGTATCGTAAGCTAAAATTCGCTGGAAAACGAAGGGTTTCGAGTTCGAGTACGGAGTGAATTTTATTTTTTCTGTTTTTTTTTTTTTGCATTTTTATTATGTTAAAATTATTTTGTCTAAATTCTAGTTATATTTTGACAAATGTTGTATTTAATTTTTAAGAGCGTAAATTTAATAACCAGTCTTATTATATGATTAACAGACGATAAATTATTTTAAAAATATCGTTCATTTTGCTGTGAATACTACAAAGTAAAATTTGTCCTACACACTCAGCATACCGCCTTCACTTATTATATACCTGCGAAACCCTGAAATGTGTGAATATTCACACTTCACATCAATGTTTTAAAGCAATGTTTAGGTTCGTAAAAAATAAGAATAGGTTCGTTCTCGGGTGTGGTTACTGACAAATTGGAACTATTCGTACGTTCACTTAAACCATAAATACCACTAGTCAATACACTTATAGCACAGTTAATCCACAGTTAACTGATCCAGGTATATCACCATGCAGTCCAGACTAGTCCAGGTATTTGATTAACTAAATTACTTAGTCACCGTACTGAATTTCACTAACTGCTACCACTTAAGTTGAATCACTTGTCTAATTCTGTAATGATGTTGAATGCATGAAACTGACTTATTGACGACCTTGACTATCCAGCTGAATTGACTCAACTTCTTGGATAAGACTGACTCGACTAATTGTTCTTAATGATTCTCTGAGCTTCACTGTCTGAATAAAACTATTCTTTCCTGTCCCGCTCTGCAACTTATAAGTGGACCTTAAAATGTTCTATCGATTTATAGAACTTTCGGGTAACTCAATGTTCAAAGTTGGCTGACCGTTTCAAAGCTACTGTATTTTTTGGCAACGCCATATTCGTAACAATATCATTATTGCTGCTTCAATTCTAATTTAGGCTAAAGTTCCGTTGCAAGGAGGAGTTTTTGTTCTCGCTTTGATAAAATCTAAAAAAAATCGAACTGTTGAATTTTAATTACTTAAACCATTTCAATAGACAAGGTTAGAAGGTATGGTTCTTGAATTTTTATGAATAAGCAAAATGGATGAACTTTATTCAATTGGAACGTTATTTCCATAAAAAAACCTTTTGAAGTTAACTTTATAGAGAAAATGATTAAATCTTAAGGTAAAATGAAAGGAAGGTCAGTAATAAAATAACTGATTTTTATCGTGTTACATCTTTAGAATCATAGATGTCTCTGAACTAATTAAATTAACAATTAATTACTGACTTTTATTACATTGTTTAATTACTCTATTTAGTACTCATATATTTTTATTGCTTGATATAGTTCTTATTATCTAATTCCTCGTGTAATGGAAAATTATAATTAAATAATTAAAAGGTGCACACCCAATGCAAGGAACTATTATGTTCTACTCTGAACGTAGCTGTAATTACAAATGGTTTTATGTGAGTAATACTGGAAACAATAAAAAGTTTGCAAGAAACTTATATATTTAATTGGACTTCTGTCAAATGTCGTAGTAAAATTCATTAAGTTGAGACCAGGCAGCAACTTTTTGACGAGCGTCGTCGTGCAGAAAAACCACTGGACGAAGTAGCAATGTTCCGCATTTACATAGATAGATTGTTAGTTATTTTATTTATACCTTTTGGTTAAAATCTTCATATTATTTACATACAGTTTAATTTAATTTATTTTCAAATATGTTTTCTAATTGTTGCTGAATCTTCGTCTCAAATCTTCTCTTCTCTCTAAGACGTCCTCAATCCTTGCCCTGATTCACACAGCGCGTCTTCTCTTGTTCTTTCTTTAAGTTTCATTGCTCCACAATTCGTCATTATATGCTTCAAGGTCTCTCTTTCCTCTCCACACATCCTGTACATTCTTTGTTCATCCGTCCTCCAGTACTCATTTTCTCGTTCCTCATTTCTGCACCTAGCTATTATCTTCTTTTTTAATTCATTACTTTGGATATTTTCCGCAAATTAGCTTCAGTATTTATTGTTGCACTTCGTTTTATAAACTCAATCAATACTTACTAAAAGACTTAATACATAAATACTTAATTCATAATATACATAACACAGCCCAACAGACATTTTGGTGCTTGCGAGTTTTTAACTGTCTCTAGGTAATTTTTGGGCACTGAATCCAAAATAGCCGTCAGATTTGGTCTATCAGATCTAGTTTATGAGATACGCTATATTGGCATCTTTTACAATAAAATATCTTATTTCTTAACTTGTGTATTTTTCACGTTATTACTGTTACTATTTGCTCCAACTTCCAGTTACAAACACAAAAGAGACAAAGTAAGGTATTTATTTCACAAAGTAGATAAATATACAGGACTTATTACTTAAAAATGTTCTTTTGTACGACTTTCTAGCATGGAGTTTACCAGAACAGTCTTTCTGAAGACTCCAACAGTAGTAGGCCATCATGTGGCTATCTTATCTTCCTTGATATCTATCTTCCATAGTTTTATGTCCTGATGGAATCTTTTCCCCGGTTCTTCACTAAAATCACCTAGGTTTTCTGGTAAGTGGTCATAATACAACCGACAATATTAAAGTTGGAAAGCATATTTTCCACTAATTCTCTGCCTTATGATTTCCAAGAAAATTTTCTACTACTTGAATAAATGAACACCAAGAATTAGATTCGATCTCGTTCATTGATGCGGTTGGATTGGATTGTGGATATTGTGGATGATTCTTCAGTAGGTTGCCTTATCTGAGGACCATCAAATATTCTGGCTTTCAGTTTTTCAGAGTTAATCCCAGGAAATTTACGTGTCAAATAGTCTACACAAAGTCCATCTCGATTTAAAGCCTTCAAAAATTGCTACATAAGCCCAAACTTGATATGTAAGAGTGAAAATATAATTTTATCTCTCGCAACCAAAGGTGCGTTGACAACGTTTTGTTTTTCTTGAATTATAACATTTCTTAATGGAAATCACCCAATTTCTGCTAACCCAGTGCTGATCCCAGTGCTTAGCTCTGCTGTCCCAAAGATATAAAAAACAAGCATATATTGTATATCCACTTTGCTGTCCAAAGAGGAAGTTTACCGTTTTTAGATAAAAAAACTAAAATCAATTAGTCTGTATCTCAAAAACTAGAGCTGCTACGAAAAAGAGTCAGGTATTTTTGGAATCAGCACATCAATATCCAAAATCATTTCTTACTATTCCGGCACCAAGATAAAAACATTATTTTGTTGGCCAGTGTAATACATAATACATAATGCATAATACTTAATACTTAATACATACTTAATACATAAACTAAAACACATTTTATTTGGCTCAACGGATTTTTATGAAATTCCATATTTAAGCTTTCGACTATCATTGGCACAACCTAATCAACTTTTGATAAAAATCGGTCAAGTTTATTCTTGTAATTTTTGTGTTTTTCCAAATATTTCACAACAAAAATATTTAGAAAAAAAAAACTATTTGAAGAATCTACTTCGGTAATTAGCGGCCAAGAAGGAGCTCTGTCTGACGTTGAAAATCGTACCCGGACATGCTTTTGGCATACTCCGGGAAGTCTGGAAGTCACAGCTATCCTCCATCTCTATAAAGCTACGTATCTCCCGTATCTACGTACTAACGTTCTTTCTGTACTTGTGTATTGGATGATTGGTCACCTTCCATGTTCACCACATGGAAGGTGACTAATCAGATAATCTCCCGGTTACAGGTTTTCACAAATAAACTGCCCAAGATCTTCAACATGTTTTGGTCAAATACAATCTCAAATACAGATCTATGGAGTCTAACGAGGCAAAAACCAATTGAGACACAAATAATGACCCGGAAATGGAAGTGGATAAGACACACACTGAAAAAGTTTGAATGGAATCCTGAGGAAGCGCGAAGAAGTGGCAGAACTGCAAAAATCTGGCGCAGGTCCATTTCTCAAGAAATTGAAAAATCTTGGCCAGAAATTAAGACCCTTACGAAGAATAGAACCAGGTGGTGAGGCTTCGTAAAGGGCCTTTGCTCCACTTAGGAGCTACAGTGGGCCTTAGCTAAGGCGCTGACCTAAAACCGATAAGCCTTTATTTTGGATTTCTAAATGGGTCTTTATATGTCATAGCAAATTATTTGTTCAAGGTTTAAGTACTAACGATAGAATTTTCAACCAGGATTTCTAACATACATGATAAACAGTGAGTACGCTGGAAAGTGGTTTCATAAAGAATAAAAAAAGGCAACGAAGGACATTCTCAGACTTTTACATCTAATATTAAAGTGTTAACGATTATAAATATACGCCCAACTTGAAGCAGGGCCGGTTCACTGATATTTGCTACAGGGTAAAAGTAAATTATTATTTTGGTAGTGAAATATATTCATTCAGTCACGATGCGAACGGATGGGAATAAGGTCTATAGCCCACCATACTGTAAGAATACGGACACAGCTTGAGGCGGAACGCCCCCCATCCAACAGATTTAAATATAAATATTATATATAAAATGTTAATAATAAGGATATATCAATCGGGGACGAAATGAAGTGGACACTAACCTTCAAACAAATAATCATAGGTATCTCTTAAAGTTTCTTACAAAACCTTATTTAATTTTTAATTTAGGCTATATATATAGCTACAATCTTCCTTATTATTGACTTAACAGCAAACACGTACATATATAACAAATATTGTTTATAATAAAATGTTAAATCTTTTTTGTTCTATGTACTTTTTTTAATGGCATAATTTGCAATATTTATGTGAATTAAGAAAAAAGCACAACTCAAAAACGGTTAGATACAGCGACCTCCGTCGTTTATTTAGTCTATAAATAATTTGGGGCTTTAATCGTTTAACACATTTTGAGATTACGATAATTTTTTTTATGACGTTATTTACATTATTTGTGAAAATTGTGTAGTAAAGAAAAACTAAAAAACGGTTAGAGATAGAGACCTA
Organism: Liopterus haemorrhoidalis; assembly: GCA_963971575.1. Taxonomy (NCBI): domain Eukaryota; kingdom Metazoa; phylum Arthropoda; class Insecta; order Coleoptera; family Dytiscidae; genus Liopterus; species Liopterus haemorrhoidalis. The sequence continues at coordinate 7,243,207 of OZ020613.1, forward strand.
AAATTAAAATTTTTGGATTATTCGTAGATTATTTAGTCTAGAAAAAAATTAGGGTTTTAATCGTTTAATGCGTTTTGAGTTATATAATTTTTTTTAATGGAATAATTTACATAATTTGTGAAAATTTGTTAAATGCGATAAAGAACTGCGGTTGAAAGTTTTGAGATCTTGAGGTCCAAATTGCTTTGCAACCACATTTTGAAACAAAACAAAAAAATAAAATTTTAAATATTTTCATTTTTCATTTTTTATTTTAAATTCTGATAAGTCTCAACTAAAAATGGTTAAGGATAGAAATCTGCGGTTAGAATTTTTAAAATTCTCTTACATTGTTAAGTCTAAAAAAAATGAGCTTTAAAAAACCTTTATTATGTTTTGTATAGGCAGTAAACCAAAACTCTTGAAAATGGGCAAAAATCATGATTTTTAAGCAAGCAATTTTTATTTCCGATTTTATTGAAACTTGGTACAAACATGTTTTTTTGGTCATAGATCAACAAAATGTGGTCCGTTTTGACGTTTGGGCAAAAGTTTTGGACTTATAGGCAAAAAAACTGACCCAACTCAAAAACTAGGAGAGCATGAATTTTTTAAATATTTTTTTCATAATCCTCACCGAAAAATTAGCTTAAAACTATATTTAGGCTAGATTTTATTTAGTCATAAAAATTTTTGATCAAAACTTGAAAATTTTTTTTTTTTAATTTTGACCGAAAATGACTGTCTTAACTTTGACATTTGCGGCAAAAAAGGCTCAGAGCCGATGAAATATTAGCTACACTAGTGTGCAATAAATGTCGTGCGCAATCCAGACGGCAGACGTTGTTGCCTGATTTTGTCAATTATTTCAGCGCTATTTGTGGCAAAATGTTCCTATCCAGAATAGACTTCAACGGTCATTGGGGCCCACTCTCTTTTTTGTCGAATTTTAGAAATATTTGTCTTAGCGAAGTGCTGTCGTCAATTCGACATAGCCATTATATATATTTACAACGTATTTGGGCTAATCGTACTAAACGTACGTCCGTAATTTGTATACTTGTTTATTATTTTTGAATATATACAGATAAACGTATGTGTATTTTTGTATCTGGAGCACATCAACTGCAGCTGTGGCTAGAAATTGAACCATATCATTTTATTAATGGACATCGGCCAAATAAAACCCTCCTAAGCATAAACAAAGTATTCTGGTTAAATTATATTGAAAACCACGACTACCCAAGGGTTGTAATCTCATAGTTTATGTTGGTAACATTGTGTTTATTAATTTTTTATCTACCTATTTATAATTTTAAATCAATACATATCTATTTCATAATTAATAATGTGATTGGCATTCTCATTTATAAATTATGACAATATCCCAGCTGACTTTTGTCATAATAATGAACAATTCATGAGTAATACACCTGCCTTATGTCCTTGATAGTTATTAATATTTAATACAGGAAAAAAATACAGAAAATTTGTTTCAAATGACTAATATCATTTCATAATGACAAGGAAAGTAACACGTTTTTACTTTCTCACAAAATCACATAAATATTGTATATAATAATTATAGTAGGTAATATAATTTACTATTGATATAATTTTAGTTCGTTTTTTTAATATTAGAGGTCAGTGAAGGTGATAAAAAATGTGTGGATTTTTTATTTTATAATATACACCTGTACGGACTCAGACTGTAGATAATAAATCAAGGAGGAACTTAGTGTAACTGAATTTATTATCAGAAAAACAGTAGACTATATAAATTTTAGCAATACCGCAGCAAAACAAAGAATATATTTGCGTTATAATTTTTTTGTTGGAAACAATACTTCATATATTTTAATATGAAGTATTGTTTTTTATATTGTTAGAAACCGGATTAGTATTGCTTAAGAAGTACCTATTGGTAGAAATATGAATTATTGTCAAAACGTAAAATTATTGTGATTGAATATCGTTACGTAAGGCGATAATGTGTGACGCCTACTCTTTGGTTTTCACTAATTAGCTGATTAGATAATGAGCAATGGCCGCTGGTCATTATACGAGAAGATTAATTAATATCTTGATCGTACGTCTGTGAACATCAGCTGCTATTATTTGTGCTGTAAATAGGATGAATAAATAAAGTTATGATTATTGAACATTGTTTTTTTGTTTAATTGGTTAAATATCTAACAATAAAGCCTCAAATAAGAAAGCTTTTATGTGATTAAAACCAGTTTAAAATTAAGCTCGAAATAATTAGATGCGTGGACATATTCCAAAACAGTTATACAAGGTGTCTCAAAAGAAATTTTATATTTAGTGGATCGATTAAAAAAAAAGTAAGCCGTATATAGAAAAAATGTTTATTAATTATTAAAATACAATTTTTGGGGATTTATTTCTTAAAAATAATGTCGTCTAAATGTAGACCCTCGCGTTCTCGGCACGCATTTAATCGAACAGTAAAATTACTTATGACGTCTCGGCAGGTGGACTCAGGGATGGCTGCCATTTCGTGACGCATATTTTCTTTCAAATGCGCCAGTGAAGTCGGTTTATTGGCGTAAACTTTAGATTTAAGATAACCCCATAGGAAAAAGTCCATAGGGATTAAATCTGGACTGCGTGGAGGCCAATTTATGTCACCTCTCCGGGAGATCAATTTGCCTGAGAAAATTTCACGAACACGTGGCAGAGACATATTGGACGTGTGTGAAGTTGCTCCATCCTGTTGGAACCATGTTCTTTGGTTATAACCAGGAAAGTTTTGCAGTTCAGGTACCAAGAAGTTGTCTAACATCTCCACATAACGCTCTGAATTCACTGTAACTGCACGCCCCCTTTCGTCTTCAAAAAAGTAAGGGCCGATAATTCCTCGCGCCGACATCGCAGTCCATACGGTCACTTTAGGCGAATGTAGGGGTTTCTGATGTTTGCGTTTCGGATTCGTTGCACTCCAGTAGCGGCAGTTCTGCTTATTTACGTGGCCATTAAGATGAAAATGAGCTTCATCCGAAAACAAAATGTTGAAATCACCTGATTTACGAAATTAAGCCTCTGACTGGCATCTTGGGGCTTTAATTCTTGCACCAATTGAATTTTGTAGGGGTGCAGCTTTAGGTCTTTGTGCATAATGCGATGTAATGATGATCTATACACATTTAAAGCACTTGCGCGCTTCCGAATTGAAAGGTTCGGGTCGTCACGAACAGACTGATTAACATTCTCCACGTTTTCTACCGTTCTTGATGACCTAGGTCGCCCGGATTTTGATTTATCCAGCGTTGTACCAGTCTCTTCAAACTTTTTAACCCAATGTCGAATGAGAGGAATGCTTGGCGCATCATTTAAGTGGCGAAAACCTCGAATACTGCAGAATTTTCTACGCGCTACAGTCGCCGAATCACCGTTTTTGTAAAACTCTCGCACGCATAACGCTCGGTCTGCTCCCGAGAAACGCTCCATAGCGATTGAATTCCCAAGAGCCAGGCTACCGATTGACATAACCCCCGCGCCCCTCGGATACGTTGCGTTCACGCAGTAAGCTAAATAAATATAAAATTTCTTTTGAGACACCTTGTATTTAATTTATAGTAACAAAAACTTGAAAGCTCTATGATATATTATATGACTATAAGAAGATAGAATGCCGTGTGTCACTAAAAGTTCATTTTTATTCTGGATTTTTTCCTAAGAATTTAGGAGCAATTAGTGACGAATAAGGTGAAAGATTTCACCAAGATAGAAGTACAATGGAATATCATTATCAGGGATGGTGAAATTCAACCATAATGAGAAACTTGCTGGTTTTCGAGGAAGGAGAATAATAGCGTCCATAAGAGAAAAAACATTTTTTTTATCATGTTTCATATTTTCTAATTATTTTTAGTTAAACTAATTAATGGTTGACTCAGCTTCTCCTATGTTAATATTACATATATACATTTGTGTGTGATTGTACATATAGTTTTAGCAATATATTATATAAGTAGTATTTTAATTAAATTGGATAGTTATATTTTTGATGCTATGTTTATGTCCTTTAAGAATTAGATAACCAGGGATTCTGTGTCCGTGTTGTTGGCTAACAAGTTCTTAATTGTAGTTGGTAAGGAGTTTGAGTCTCTTTGCCTTTGGTACTGGTCACACTCAAGAAGGATGTGTTCCACGGTTAGTCTAGTATTGCATGTACTGCATATTGGTGGATCGGATCTCTCAAAGTTGTACTTATGGGTGTACATAGTATGGCCAAGTTTCAATCTTGTCTTTAAGGCTTGTTCTCTTCTGTTTGTACGACAATTCCACTGTTTTACAGTATCTTTGATTCTGTGGAGAGAATTGGTGTCTGCTGTATTTTGCCATGCAATTTTCCATTTTTCTTCCATTTTTCTTCGAATAGAATTCTTCAAGTCATAGCTAGTTATGCATATCTACTAGTTCGCCAGTTACGGCTTCTTTTGCTAGTTGGTCAGCTTCTTCGTTGTCTTCTATCCCTATATGCGAAGGTACCGACATAAGAATAATTTTCTTGGCCCCACTAATGGCTTCATGGATGGATTCTTGAATATTCGTGGCGACAAGATTGGTAGTACGCGATTTCTGGACTGCTTGTATTACACTTGTGATACAAGCGAGTCACAGTGTATGACGTATGTACGAGGATCTTCTGTGTTGTTATTCTTAGTTTCAGGAGAATATTTCTAACAGAATATAAGAATATTTTCATTAACAAGTGGCGTATTATTTCTAAAACGATACCAGTCTTACAATAGATAATGATATAGATAAAATCAAGAAAGTTAAATAAAAAATCTGAGGACGCTAAAGATACCTACTTGATAAAGTATGTTAATAGTAAAAGAACTGCTTGCAAACAATAAACATAGAAGAAGAAGAATTGCTAGCAAAAATGTTTTCATGCCGTTTGATAATATTCCGGGCACTGAAAATATATTCATTCAAGCGGTTAAATGGTTAATTAGCCATTCAAAACAAAAAACATTAAGAAATTAGCACATCGGTTTGAAATTTTAACCAGGTATATTTGAAATAAGATGATAGTAAGTTACTAATAACATGCTGCTTATTTTTTTTATTATTTACCTTCATAAATTGTAATAAAGAGGTTACAAAAACTTAATAAGAATAAGTTTCTTGTTGTATTTTCTAATTGCCTTATTATAATATGATTAGTAATATCTCAATAACCATTGCACCATTGGAATATAAATGAAATATTGTTTTCAACAGAACGTAAAAAGGTTATATGTAGATGAGTAAAAGGATAAAAAAATGAGAAACAATTTCCCAGAATGTGAATTCATATCCAAGGATGTGTAGAAGTGAACATATGGAATAAAAATATGTTTTTCTTTTTGATATATAAAGGTTGCAGTACATTTTCAGTACGGTTATACATGTTTGATTTCTCCAATTTATGGCAGGAAATAGATGTATTGAAATCGTGACAAAATACCAACGAATGGATTTTCTATTTATTGAATTTATACGGTTTTATTCGTAGAAATAGATTTGTAATTTTTCTAGGTCACACCGTCAGATATAGGATTTACTACTATATTTTTATAATGGGTGTTTTTTTTAGAGGTATAGAACTTTAAATTGCAATAAAACAACGATGGATTATTCGATTGACATGAATTTTTTTTTATTCGAAAGATAATCTTGTGGCATTACATTTTAAATATGATTCCTGGCATATGACCGCCACGGCTGGCTCGGATGTAGTCCAATCTGGACGTCCAATTTTCGATGACTTTTTCCAACATTTGTGGCCGTATATCGGCAATAACACGGCGAATGTTGTCTTCCAAATGGTCAAGCGTTTGTGGCTTATCCGCATAGACCAATGACTTTACATAGTCCCACAGAAAGTAGTCCAGTGGTGTTAAATCACAAGATCTTGGAGGCCAATTCACAGGTCCAAAACGTGAAATTAGGCGGTCACCAAACGTGTCTTTCAATAAATCGATTGTGGCACGAGCTGTGTGACATGTTGCGCCGTCTTGTTGGTATGATTTAATGTAATGCCACAAGATTATCTTTCGAATAAAAAAAAATTCATGTCAATCGAATAATCCATCGTTGTTTTATTGCAATTTAAAGTTCTATACCTCTAAAAAAAAACACCCGTTACTAGGAGACCGCCCATAAGGTTCAAATAATCCTATATATATTGATATACGAGGGTTACCTTTTATGTTTTTACAAACGACCACTAGATGGCAATATTGAAATGTGTCATTACTATATTCGTAAAATTTTACATTTGTTATTGTGAAATCAGTGGCAACTTATAAATTGACTAAGTAGTTTGACGACAGTGAGCGTTTAAAAAAAAACAAGTTTGTGAAAAAATGGATATTACTCGTGAAGGTTTTCGTTGGATGATTTTTTACGATTTTAGTTAAGTCCAAACTCAACAACAATACATAGATTCGCTTCGTTAAACTTTTAGTAATGAATCAGAAATGACTGTTTACAATTGGTTTGAAGAATTTCGTCATGGTCGTGCGTCTATCAGTGAAGAATCTCGTGAAGGTTGTCTAAAATCGGTTGTGATTCAAAAAAACATCGATGCTGTGCGCAAAATGATTGAAGAAGATCGGCATGTGATTTACCTTGAGATAGAGGCATTCTTTGGCATATCGCAGACTGCAATACATTCGATTTTGCATGAACATTTAGCTGTGAAAAAGATCTGTTCCCGATGGATTCCGCATAATTTGACCCAAGCTCAAAAAAAAGCTTGTATTGATTAGTGTAAGGGAATTCAACCTAGGCACTGCAAAATCCGCAGCATCGTTACAGGTGACGAAACTTGGATTTATTCATATGAACCGGAAACTAAGCAACAATCTAGTGTTTGGGTTTTCCAAGATGAACCGAAATCCACAAAAGTTGTTCGTTCACGAAGCACTTCCAAGAAAAAGATCGCTTGTTTCTTCGGTTGTACTGGACATGTCGTAACCATTCCTTTAGAGGATCGGAGAACAGTTAATGCTGAATGGTATACAATTGTTTGCCAGAAGTCATCGACAAAATCAGGAAAAACAACCAAAAACATCGCATCATTCTTCATCATGACAATGCAAGCTCCCACACAGCACGTCAAACAACTGATTATTTGAAAGAGGAAAATATCGAATAAATGTCTCATTGTCCGTATTCACCTGGTTTATCCCTTAACGACATTTTTCAATGTCAAACAAAAAGTGCGTGGACAGCGATTTTCATCACCTCAAAAAGTTGTTAAAGCCTCGAAAATCATTTTTTTGAGATACTAACTTCAGAGTAGAAAAAATGTTTCGAGAATTGGTTTGAACGCATGCAAAAGTGTATAAATCTTAAAAGGGACTATTTTCAAAAGCAATAAAACTGTTTGTTCTTTATATACACGTGTTCTTTATAAAAATTAAATCATTTTGACCCGCAGCACCTATTTGTGAATCGAGGCAAGTGTAATATGGCTGCAAGCATCGGCGGCCGGTGAAGCATGTTTGGAAGGGCAATTGGTATGATCGGACAAGTTCGTACTACATCGCTCAACAGTACTATAGTAACGACAAAGCACGAGCGTGTCCGATCATGCTGATTGCCCTCCCAAATATGCTTCACCGGCTGCCGCTGGCTGCAAGAATAGCGCGCCAAGTACGATAACGTTATAGTCCTTACCAAATTAGTTTTGAAAATCGCAATAAAATAATAAAAGTTAGGGAACTCATACAATTACAATAGAAGTGATATAACTAGGCATGTCAACGCATAGCCGTAAGGATTAGGTTTTCACATTACGCATCTTACTTAAAGGATTAACAAAAACAAATATACTTATTTATAGTTAGTACTTAAACGTATGTATGCGCCACTGACCGTTGACTGTTTACAACGTGGTTATAAACATGAACCCTACTTCTTTTGTAGTTTAACAATGTGATTATAGTTATACGGGATAATTGTTTTATGCCGATCTTCAAAAGTAATATGGCAAATTCTATAACTATTTTTTATGATTTTAGAGTGAAACAGGTAAATACAACAGGTAGAATGGAACTTTAGCTACAATTAAGAGGAACTATCAACACATTATAATATTCTCCTGATGACTAGTAAAAATATCAGAGAATATTTGAACCATCATTCAAAAATTAAAAACAAATACAATTTACATTGCTGTCAATCAACGCTAGTTATGGAAATGGAAACTATATGTTGCGCGATATAATAAATTGATGGTATATGGAAAAAAATATTTTTCAACTTGATAAAATGAACACCTAACAAATGAAACCAAATTTTAATTAAAAACGAACGATATCAGATTTCAATTTGTTTATTTCCTGTCTATTTCAAGCTTTAGACTGACACTAATAATTCGAATTGCAGAACACGACATTTCGAATTCTCATTAACAGCAACGACGTTGACAGCTCCACCTTCGATCCGTTTATTATCCGTTGAAGTTCCCTCATTTTACTCCACTAGTTATGTTTATCTCTAACACGTTTTGTTTTTTGTGTATTAATGAAACTTTCATGAAATTGTTACCCGCATTTTGTAACATGATGCTGTTTTAAGTTTTTCATATAAGGGTACCATCGAGTTAAGAGATTTTTATATTATGTAATATTACATAACAAAAAGAAAAAATAATATGTTTATTGATTTCTACATATTTTTTCTAGCGCAACTAACTTTTTATTTCCGTGCTAAAATCAGTGAATATACGAGGGATGTTTCCAAAGTTCTGGGAATTTAGCTATAATTTTGTTAATTTTCGTCAATATTACAATGTAGTTTATCAACATAATCTCCTTTTAACTGAATACATTTATCCCAACGATAAACTAATTTTTTTAAGCCGTCCTCAAAGTATCAGACCTATTGAGTTTCTGTTCTGGTTCCAACAGCCTTGGCACCCATCGCGGCGAAACCTTGCTAACGCCCAAACAATCATGCAAGATGTTATGAACTTGTCGTGTACCTATCCCTAGGCGCACACTAATTTGACGTCATTCGCCTGTCCTCTTTCAGTAGGTCTTCGACGGCAGTAATGTTTCCTTCATTTACCGACGTGCTTGGGCGCCCACTGCTTGGATCGTCTTCTAGTGATGTTCTACCGGTTTTAAAACGATCGATCCACCGATAAACAATATTTTTAGATTCTGCAGACTCACCAAATACTCCTTGCAGGCGCTGAATAATTTCTGATGTTTTCACACCTTCTTTCCACAAAAAGAAAAATATTGCTCTTTGAGATTTTGCGTCTTCCATGGTTACAAAAACAGTGCTATGAAAACGCGTCTATATCAGTCGAACACCTAAATCAGACTGAACAATATTGCACTAGATAGTTGCATAAACATGTCATATATTGTATGCATAATGTATTGTTGTAATTTCTTTATATTATTGTAAGCTTTCAATTTATACTTTTATTGACAGGTGTAAAAATGTAGATTTAAAACACTAATAAATTATTATTATTATCTTATCCTTACGAAAGATAGTTTCCACACATTAAATTATCAGTAAGATACGTCAATAAGAAATCATCCCCTAGATTTCATACCTCATATTCCATGGCTATTGGCAATTTGTTTTAAGTCGTAATTTATTCATCCTACCAACAACGATTTATTTTTCATTCTTGTATGACTTCTTTTAAAATTGTTTTTTAATCAATCCACTTTGTCGGTTTTTATTTATTTAATTAATTCAAGATCAAGGATGTTATTCTTAAATGGATCTCAACAAACAATAGACATTTATTTGATTACCATATTTAACTTTAGATTAAAGTTAAACAGTCCTTTTCAAAACCATCAACCATGGTATATTGTAAAATAATGCATTGTCATTCAAGATTTTTTTGATTGTGACAAGGCATAATTTGACAAATCAACAATATTGGATCAAACATTATAAAAAGTGATGGTAATTTGTGCCGAAAGGTTTAATTCGATCTTAACTTTAAACGTAGTGTAGAGCAGCATTCCTCAACCTTTGGTGGCTATCGACCCAAAAATAATAACAAAATTATAAAGCGACCCATGTGCGTTGGAAAAAAATGATGTAAATGCAGGACAATAATTTTATTTATAAACATATAATAATTTTATACCAGTACATACTAATGACTCCAGGGACGTAGCCAGGATTTCAGCTTGGGGGGGGGAGGAAATAACAAAATATTCTAAATTGGTCAGTACGACCTTAATTACATGGCTTGGGTAGAAAATAACAGCGTTCTAGGTCAGGGGTCGGCAACCTTTCAGTGACAAAGAGCCAAATCTATATTGAAAACAAAAAACACAATAACATGGAAGAGCCGCTAGAAAATATATGCTATATTTTAGAAAAAAACACGTAATTGTTTATTTGTTTTAAAATAATCAAGTATTACAATAAATTAATATTTACTTATACATTTAGTTTGTGATACCTATTGTAGTTGCCAGTATATTACAATATAATAATTTTTTTAATGGGACGATTGCTCCTGTATAGTGTTCTATAAGACTTCAATATTTGGTGAATATTCAGTAATCTTTAACTTAAGGCAGCACTCTAGTTTCAGGTCAGTAAGATTACTTCTTAACTGACTCTTTATTAATTTCATATGTGAAAAGATTTGCTTACAGTAATATGTGGATCCGAAAATTGTCAGTAGCCCAAAAGCATAATTATTTAAAAGATTGAACGATTCTGGAAGACTGTTCCAAGCTTCGAAAAGAACTTTATCTACATTTTGAAGATATTTGGAAATGCAAATTTCGGTCCACTTATGCTGAGAAGATAAAATTCACTTTTTTCTTTCTAAATTTTCCAGTTCAGAATTAAGTTTTAAGAATATATAATTCCATAAACCTTTGGATTTCAAATCCACTAATTGAAGGTGATATCTGTCATTGCTTCTACTTCAATTGGTTTTGTCAAAAAATCTAGTGTAGCTTTATATTTTCTAAACTCTTTAAATCTATCTCGAAAAGCTTCTTTCATGTTAACAATAGTTTGTGCAAAAAAATATCCGCGGATACTCCGCGGTTAACCACAATTTTGCAAGGTTCTACTTATAAGTGTTATAAATGAAAACTAATTTATTTTTTCTATTTGTTACAGGTATGTTCATTCATTAAGATTCTTATTACTACTACAGTTTCTAAGTAAGTAACATTCAATATTTGATTCCATTTCTTCTGTTTCTAAAACGTTTCTTACAGTTTATTTCTATGTAACTAAATAACACGTATCAATTCTTTTTTCTACCAATAAAAATAGATTAACCAGATAATTGCAGAGCGCAAGAAAAAAGGATGATAAGAAATATCTTCTTCAGTTAATGTATCATTAAATTCTCTTTTATCTCTATTTCCGGTTTTTAGCGAGTTACTCGCACACCTACAACACGTTAGAATTATCGACATGTCAATTAGTAATAGTTTAAACTCGTTTATCTGAACAAAAAACCACATGAAAACTGAACACTCCCTATGATAATAATTGGCCGTTGAGTAATGCTAGTTTTAGAGACAATATTTTTACTATTTCATTTGAAAGTGTGTTAACTAAGAGAAATTATTTACTTTTAGTTAACTTTTGTTTCCAATTTATTTTATTGTTAAGAATGGTTGTAATATGCAAAGGCCTTTGACACTGTCTAACATTCCATACTATTAAAAAAACTAGAAATCTGCGGAGTACGCGGTCTACCTTTAGAATTATTCCGTAACTGCTTATATAAACGGAAGCAAAGGGTCGTATTGAACAACATTAGTAGTACCGAGGAATATGTTATATGTGGCGTGCCACAGGGGATAGTGTTAGGGCCTATTCTTTTCTTGCTTTATATAAATGATCTAATAAATATCAAAAAAATCGTGAGAGATATTACAGCTTATGCTGATGACACTGTTTTGTTTGTCGATGCCAGTGATTGGGATACAGCGAGAGGGTGGTAGAACTTACCTACAAGTAATAAAGGACTAGCTGGATACAAATATTCTAACCTTAAATTATGAAAAGACTAAATATCACTCTTTCTCTATTAATGAAAATACATTGCCAGATATAAAAGAACTAACAATACATGAACCGGGATACAATAGGACTGAAAACTGTTGTATCTGTACTACAAAAATAAATAGAACTACACATGTTAAATACTTGGGGATTATAATTGACAATAACATGCGATGGGATCGGCATATATATCAGATGTGCAGTAATCTAAAGAAAATGTTCTATATATTTAAAAAACTTAGAGAAATTATACCAATTCATACTCTGTATCAGTTTTGTATGCACTCGTGCAGTCCATTATTAATTATGGTATAATATGTGATAAATATACAACATATTTCTAGAACTAAACAAATCTGTTCGCTAACAATTTTTATTTTTCGTAATTCTCTTAATAGAAAGTGAGCAACCTTCCCGCTTAGTGGAGGACAGTTCTCATTTAGATGAGTTTTTCCTATCCAATCTTCTCCTTTTGTCCTACTTTGGAAATATTTGTCCTTAATGCCTCGTTTAATTTTTAATTTTACGTTCCGGCGTTAGTGTTCAAATGGTGTCCATTTTTGCGTGTGCCCTCTTGGGGCCTATCAGTGAAGCTCTGCATAGACTTCCGATTTTTTTCTCTTGGCATCGCGTTGTTTTTTTATCTAATTTTTGATCGATGACAGATTTTGCAGATCGAAATTTTTCGACCCACAACAATATTATGTTGCGATTGGAAACGGTTCTGGGAATATTTGAAATTGTAACGGGACGCTACGGTGCCCAGATTTGTTAGTGCGAAGGGATGAGGGTTGCTATGGTTACGAGGTTGTTGATTGTGCGTTGAGTGTTAAAACGTCAAAATAAAATACACAACTATTTTAACTTTTATATTGTATTAAATTAACAAAATTGTTACTATATGACGTAGATAGTGTGGTGTTATTAATTATGTAGTTTGTTCTACCCCTAAAGAAATCTTAATAAATATATTTTTTGCAATATAATGCTACAAAATAAAGTATTTGAAAAGGTATTTCAATTACTTTCTGGTGTTTGAAATATTGTATTTCAAATACTGCAAAAAAATACTCTTGGTATTTGCATTTACAAATAGTTTCTCCATGGTATATGCATTTGAAATTTGTTTCTGAAAATGTTAGTATTTGTAATACTTTAGTAATATTTCCCCAGTATTTCAAGTATTTTCCTAGTATTTCAAATATTTCCAATAATTTTTGTTTTTCAAATACATTTAAATTATTTGAAATACATTATTTCAAATATTTCTTAGTATTTTAAATAATTCTTGTATTTCAAATACATTTAAATTATTTGAAATACCGTATTTCATATATTTCCCTATTATTTCAAATATTTCTTTATTATTTTCTAGTATTTAAAATAATTCTTGTATTTAAAATACATCTTAATTATTCAAAATACATTATTTCAAATATATCCTTATTATTTCAAATAATTCCTTGTATTTCAAAAACACAAAAACTGCAATATTTTTCAAAAACGCAATGGGATAAAAAATTCCTCTCGTACGTTTCCGGCTCAGATCAAAGTACATTACCTATAATTTTTTCAAATTTTTAATTTAACTCCTTTGGGTAAAAGAGAGCGAGACAAGAACTTTTTTAGCACATTTTTGGTTAAAATCGTGTTAAAAAGAAACGAATTAAAAAGCTACTTTTCGTTCCTTCTAGGTTTTTCTTTTCGTCCTGAGCGTTTTCTTTTGATATCACACAATAATTTTTTCCGACGATTTAAATCGACGACACAAAAATATTTTCTAAAAACTAATCTTATCAAAAATTCCATAAAAAAATTTGTTGATCTATGCATTAAGGGGTTTCATTTAGTATGCCACTCAAATTTTAAAAAAATATTTAGTTTTTTATTGCATACATAATGTTTATATTTTTCTCGGGATGTATTTTTTTGAACTCTCAGCATTTTTCCTATATGTGGGTCAAAGAGTTGTATAAGCATGCTAAATTTCAACTTTCTATATTAGGCCGTTTGGTTACAATTGCTACCGTACAGACAGACAGACAGACAGACAGACAGACATATAGACAGACTGATAGACACATGAGTGACGTTGTAAGTTTTTTTTTATTGAGGTCATACCTATAGAACGAGAGCTAGTAACGTTTTCGAGAAAGAATTTTAGGTCGGCTGGTTTTTCGATATTTCCCTTTCTTATTGAAGTTAGGTAGGAATGCGGTACGTCTGGCACCTGGGAGCGGTTGCGTTTACCTCTGCGTGTCTCGCCAGTACAAAGATATTTTGAAATCATTTTAAGACATTTTTTTAAATAATTTTCTATGTCTTTTTAGCATTATAAATTTATAGTTGCCAGAGAGTTTTGCTGTTGCTAACATTGCGCCAGATCTAATCTAATGTCGTTATCCCCAGAAGCTTGTGGTTGAACCATAAACAATAATAAGTATGATTTTGTCTGGTTTGTTGGGGATCAATTGCCATCATTGGTTGCTGATATCATAGTTCAAGGTAAATATTAATTGAATAAAATATTAAAAATTCTCAACAAACACGTAACAACTTACTAATGGTACTACAAAACCCTAAAAAAGAATATGTCCCTAAAAAAGAATATTCTAAAATGTTTGTCGAGACTTTCTATTGACTTTTCTTAGCAGTGAAAATTTATCAATATCTGAAATATATTTTATAATTTGTCAAGAAAATTTACAACCACCATCAAAAATGCAATAAAATTCATATATAAAATATCTTAATCGCTTATCTGATCTGATATTTCAAAGTTGTTGAGGTAAAAAGTTTTGAAGTTATCATGTTTCTAGATCCATAATTCTTGCGAACGTTGTACGAAACCAGTGTTAATTCAGTTTTATAGCAGTTTTTCTTGGTACGATATTAATTTATACGTTTTATGTGGTTGTTATATGTCAGAACATAAACCCCTCTTGAGTGTTGACATGTCATTTATAACTAAGATGAAGGAGCGAAACTTATCATCTCTCAACTGTGTCTTATTAAAAAATGTCACGATGAATTTTAGATAAAAATGTTTTCATAAGTAACTAAATTATTTTGTTTTGAGTTTCATTAAAGTTGTGCCTTAAAGTTGATTAGGGCCAAAGGATTTCTAACATTTCAATAGCAGAATTGTGAAAAAAACCCAAAAAACCTTATAACGTCACTCATGTGTGCAGACAGACACTGTATGGTCGAAATTGTAGCCAAACGGTTGAAAATTGAAATTTGTCCGCAGGTCTCTATCTCTAACTGTTTTTGAGTTGTGCCTTTTTTTAATTCACAATTTTCGACCAATCATTCCTACGAAGATCGTCGTAATTCAGTATTTATATATTTTAAATTATGCAAATTAATTTAATTTACTAGAATATCGTATTAGAATATTATAATTTCGTGAGAAATGATTTTTTTTAGAAAAGATTACAGGATATTTTGATATTTTACTTACAAAATTATAAAAATGAAAATATTGAGTTACGACGATCGTAGGATGGGTCGAAATATTGTAAATTATACCATTAAAAACTATCAGCTGTGGCCACCACAGCACCGACCGCCATCACAAAGTACTTGTATAAAATACATTCTAGCAACAGAGTAGAAATTACTTGGCCTAATATTTTCTAACAGATATATTATTTATCATAACCATTGAAACGTTACATATAAGTATGAAAAAATAGATACATAGAAAAAATTTCGAAAAATTTTTCAAAAATGTTTTGTTATATCAAAAAATGTCTCAAAAAAAAGTTTTTAGTTATTGCTTTTATAGCAACTTTTGTTAAATACATTTTTTCAAAATATTTTTCTGTTGTTAAATATTCACAAAAATTTTAAAATCGACATGAGTAAACTCCCATTTCTAGTCAACCGATTATTACCAAAAGTTGATCAACTTGTGCCATTGATGTCAAAAACTTAAATATGAAGTTTCATAAAAATCCTTTTAGCCGAATTTGCTCTACACTTGTACACAGACAGACGGACGGACAGACAGACAGACAGACCGACAGAAATCATGCTAAAAATAGTCAAAACGTTATGTAAGGACCTCAATTCATGGAGATCCATCGAAATCTCGAAATGTCAAAATCGGTATGATCACAATACCTCCCTTATATATGTTGGCGGTCGGTAAAAATTGTCGTAATCTCAAAACGCGTTAAATGATAAAAGACCCAAATTTTTTAACAGAAATGAGTTAAATTCCCAGCAAACATTCAACCATCGGCCGAATGCCGGCAAACTGCTTTTCTGTTGGCAAATTGCTGGCACTAAAAGTTTGTGCAACGCCAGTATTAACAATATACTTCACATTTGTATTTCGCACTCCTCTTATACGAAGTACTTCACCAACATTTTATGAGCACTCCGTATTTTTGTTAATATGTTACATTTTACTTTTGTTTCACCATAGTTGAATAAATTTCTTCAACGAATAAAGTTGACAATATCATTCAATTGACAGCAACGTTAATTTCTTCATTAATAGTTTAAAAGCGATGCGATATTGTCAACTTTATTTGTTAAATAAATTTATTCAACGATGGTGAAATGGCCAAATGAGTATTTATTTTGCACCTAACCATTAATTTATTTTAATACTGGGTAAGTATAAGGTAAATATACATATGTTACATTTGAAATACTAGACAGTGGGTATAATATAAGCACTGGTCCGTCAGATATAAATCTTGTAACTAATGCGATTATTTTGTAATTTACCGCTGCTGGGCCGGCAATTGATGCATCAATGGGCCTGTTAACGGCCACGGGGACAAATGGGTACTGGCCCATTACTTTCAATGCCGGGGAGTATGTGCTTCAACAGTACTGGCCCGTATAAAAATGTTTGCTGGGCTATTATTCAACGAAATGAAATAAACAGTTAACTTTCGATTATATGAACAATGAAATCTTATGAACACCTCCAGTTCTTATTAGTTCACATAAACGAGCAACTGTTGTATTAATTATGTTCCTTTTCCCTAAGATCTCATTGCGATTTCTCTGCTTGATTTCTGTAATGTTATCATCATCGGTGTTGGAATGCAACTGGGCTGTCCGTGATTGCGGTATCACGACATATGCATGACACTGGCAAAGTCACCTTCTGCACTGTAGGTTATTGCTTAATTGCATAATGCATTTGTGTGGTTTCGTAGTAGCTCGCTTCAGGTATAATGTTTGTGTTTACTAAGTCTCTAGAAATACTGGACTTGTTTATATGATATATTCTCTACATAATTATGCGAATATTTTTCCATATATTTGTTTATTATTAATTAGAAGACTCACATTACATTTTAATTTATTAAACTTAGACATAAAAGAATTTAAATCTAGAATTGCAATATAATTAATTTAATGGAAGATATTTTCTTTGAAAAAAATGTTTTTAAAAGCAATCAGTTTGAGTACATGGGTTTGTTCTATATTGTATTCAAAATTGTATTAAAACATCCTCGCAAAATTTTAGGGCAGCAAAAAATGGTAGGGGAGAGCTGGCTAGTTCCGATCACTTGAACCTTTCAATGACAAAGAGCCAAATCTATATTGAAAACAAAAACAATAACATGGAAGAGCCGCTAAAAAATATATGCTATATTTAAGAAAAAAACGTAAAAATTGTTATTAATATATAATGTATAAATAAATTAATATTTACTTGTACATTTAGTTTGTGATACCTATTGCACTTGCCAGTATATTACAATATAATATTTTTTTTACTGGGAGGACATAGTGTTCGATAAGACCTCAATATTTGGTAAATATTCAGTAATCTTTAACTTAAGGGGGGGGGTATGGTTAATTTTGCATTTTTTAAGCATATTTTTAAGAACGATTTGTGGAAATCTGGTAAAGGTAAGCTAAATGGGTGAAAGTCTATCTTAAAGAACAACACTTGAAGAGTATTGCGATAAATTTTTATTGAAAAATATTTAAAAATGAGCCATTGGCCTCATTTTTTAGTAAACACTCCAAAAAAAAAAGTTGATTTGCGGTGTACACGATATCTAGTGACACAATCATCTGAAACATATAATTCAAAAAGTTTTGGTTAGTTTAAAAGTTTCTTCAAGTAGTGACGTCGAGTTTTTTTTATTAAATTGAGTTTTAAATTTTTGGTACGACTTTAAAATCAAAAAATCGAAAAAAAAACGTAAAAAATCGTGTTTGGTAATCGGTAAAATGGTTATAAAAAAAATATATTCAAAATAAAAGCAAAAACTCAACGTCACTACCTAGTAAAATGATTTATAAAGAAGTGTGCAAAATTTCAGAAAGATCCATTCATTAGTTTTTGAGTTATGATGTACACCGCATCAAAAAAAGCAATTTTTCAGAAAACGCATTTAAAAATAAAGAATGTTATTTTATTAAATAAATATTAAATTTTTTTCTCTACTTACGTAAGTAGAGGAAAAAACTAGAGAGTCCCCTCTCAAAGAGTATAAAGCAGCTGATATCGATATTAAAGCCACATGCGCACAAAAGCGATACAACGCCACATACATACGATAGGCGCGAAAAAACAAATAATAGGTACTAGTATTAAAATGAGTATATCTCAGTCAATTTTTCTCCGATTAATTTTAATGGGATACTCTTGAAGATATATACAATCGAATAAGCCAATAAAAAAAAAATGGAAAAAAAATCATCAAAAATACCATACCCCCCCTTAAGGCAGCACTCAAGTTTCAGGTCAGTAAGATTACTTCTTAACTGACTATTAATTTCATATGTGAAAAGACTTGCTCACAGTAATGTGTGGATCCGAAAATTGTTAGTAGTCCAAAAGCATAATTTTTTAAATAATTGAACGATATTGGAAGACGATTCCAAGCTTCGAAAACAACTTTATCTACATCTTGAAGATTGCGAATTTCGGTCCACTTATACTGGATAAAATGAACTTTTCTCTTTCTAAACTTTCCAGTTCAGAATTATGTTTTAAGAATATATTATTCCATAAATCTTTGGATTTCAAATCCAATAATTGAAGTTCAAATTGTACCTGATTAATCAATGGGAATGGTGATAAATGTAATTGCTGCATATCTGCTTCAATTTGTCAAAAAAGCTGTTGTAGCTTTATATTTTCTAAACTTAAATCTTTCTCCAAAAGCTTCTTGCATGTAAACAATAGTTAGTGCAAAAAAAATTACATTAATAACGTTGTTATTGTCCTTATGTTTTTGTAAATTAATTATAAAAATTTTTCTGCACGTAAATCATTCACAAATACAGATAACTTTTTTTCGAAACAAATTAGTTCTTCTAAAAGGGAATATGCAATATTTCCTTTCAATTCAACTGAAATGACATCAAGTAACTCGAGGAATTACCGCGCATGAATTGCACCGCGCATGAATTGCACCGTAAAACATCCTGAACAATACAAAACCTGTATAGTATAGGCAGAAAGTTGAAAATTAAAAAATAAACTATATTAAAATAAAAACCAACCAACTATGTATCAAATTATGTATTTTCTTTGACATATCCTATATCTGTGTGTACAGATCAATTAGAATAAACGTATTATTATTATTATTATTATTAGACCGCAGGGGAAGTTCTTAATGGCCACAACACTTGGCTATTTGCTGAGCTTTCGGGCCTGATGATCCCGCGAACCCTCAATCATGCAAGGGAAGTTCGCAATGGTCGCAACATCTGACCATATCGAGCTTTTGGGCCTGATTATCCCACGTAACCTGAATAATAATAATAATAATAATAATCGGGGTACGGCGGTCTTTTGACCGAAAAGGCTTAGCGCCCTCTCCCTCCGTATCGCTATCATAGTGTTACCACGGCAGGAACCAATTGGGGGTAACGTCGACCCTACCATCTGGTCGATGAATCCTGCCACCGTTTCATGGGGCCAACCTTCCCATGAAACGTATAAATGGTTCCCAAAATTATTATTATTATTATTATTATTATTATTATTATTATTATTATTATTATTATTATTATTATTATTATTATTATTATTATTATTATTATTATTATTATTATTATTATTATAATTACTAGAATTCATATTTTAAATTACTAAATTTAAATCTAAAATACCCTGTATAAATCATAATGGATATCAATAGAATTTTAAAATTTATCTTTGATTACAGGGTTACAATAATTCATTTTAAAATGGATTTTTCTAGTACACTATTGTAAAACGATATCTTGCAACTTTTTACACATATAGAAATATAGTTATGTAATTCTTTTTTTAAAAAATCTTCCTCTTTACTTGATGAAAACGGCTGCCCAAATACAATGCCCGAAAAGCGATGACACTTCAGCTATGTCATTAATCTAGAAGAGATTACGTGCAGAGGTGTGGCAATGTTAGGTGAGACGAAGTGGGAGGTGGTGAGTTGGCATGTTATGATGAACGATGACCGCATGTGGCCGTTGAATGAGGGAGTATCTTCTCTTTTCGACCAGAATAAATGGTTAGGTGACATCGTGATAACCTCAACAACACAATAATACCGGAAGGAAAATGTCAAACTTGTCCACTACGAACAGATATTGCGAAAAAGTTGGTAAGAAAAATTGATTTTTTTCTGTTTTCAATAAATAAACTGTCATCTGAAAAGGAATGTGATTTTTTATAAGGGATTTGATTATAATGGATTGGTGAGGACACTCTAAATTGATTACAACACAAATAGTGGAGAAATAATTTGAAAATTAGTTTTCATTAAACCTTTTTTAAAATTAAATAAATAATTGGGACTATAGTCCATATAAGAAAGAAAATGCAACATTATTTAACAATCATCACTATTGTTCTTTTATTATACATCTATATATTAATAACATTGGAGGATATATCTGTTATACAAGGTGTCTAAAAAGAAATTTTATATTTAGTGGATCGATTAAAAAAAAAGTAAGCCGTATATAGAAAAAATGTTTATTAATTATTAAAATACACTTTTTGGGGATTTATTTCTTAAAAATAATATCGTTTAAATGTAGACCCTCGCGTTCTCGGCACTCATTTAATCGAACAGTAAAATTACTTATGACGTCTCGGCAGGTGGACTCAGGGATGGCTGCCATTTCGTGACGGATATTTTCTTTCAAATGCGCCAGTGAAATCGGTTTACTGGCGTAAACTTTAGATTTAAGATAACCCCATAGGAAAAAGTCCATAGGGGTTAAATCTGGACTGCGTGGAGTCCAATTTATGTCACCTCTCAGAGGGAGATCAATTTAAGACGAAATTAAGCCTCTGACTGGCATCTTGGGGCTTTAATTCTTGCACCAATTGAATTTTGTAGGAGTGCAGCTTTAGGTCTTTGTGCATAATGCGATGTAATGATGATCTATGCACATTTAAAGCACTTGAGCGCTTCCGAGATGAAAGGTTCGGGTCGTCACGAACAGACTGATTAACATTCTCCACGTTTTCTACCGTTCTTGATGACCTAGGTCGCCCGGATTTTGATTTATCCAGCGTTGTACCAGTCTCTTCAAACTTTTTAACCCAATGTCGAATGAGAGGAATGCTTGGCGCATCATTTAGTGGCGAAAACCTCGAATATTGCAGAATTTCCTACGCGCTACAGTCGCCGAATCACCGTTTTTGTAAAACTCTCGCACGCATAACGCGCGGTCTGCTCCCGAGAAACGCTCCATAGCGACTAAATTCCCAAGAGCCAGGCTACCGATTAATATAACCCCCGCGCCCTTCGGATACGTTGCGTTCACGCAGTAAGCTAAATAAATATAAAATTTCTTTTGAGACACCTTGTACATGTATATATTAATAACATTGGAGGATATATCTGTTATATTTTATTTTTTCGGCCTCATATTTAGTTTCCATATGTTTCAGATGTTTACAAGACAGTATCCGTTTTTTTTTTTTTTTTGTCCTATATACTTTTTCTAGTGGATGAATATTTGGGGAGTTACGTGGGGATACCCTAAAAGTAAAATCGTGAAATAATCCCTTTTATTATTTACTTTACATCCAAAAGGTCTAAGCGGAATCATTTTGTTTTTTCTCTCTTCAATACTTACTTACTTAATCCTGAAGCCTTTCTACCTTGCAGTGTAAGGCTACAGTCTAGTTACTTATTTTCTGGTGTTGTTCTCCATACTTCTTTCGATCGTGTTCTGTCCTTTGTATATTTTCTTATCTCCTTCCACATTACGCCTCTCTTCGTTGCAGCTTCTTTTGTTTCTTGGTGCCAGGTTTTTCTCGGTCTTCCTGGTCTAACTTTCTTCACTGTTCTTGCTTCATAAACTCTTTTTACTATTTGGTCTTCACTCATTCTGTGTATCCCAGCCATCTTAGCTGTCCTTCTTCTATTATAATCTCTACTGGTTTTGTGCCTAGTTTTTCTCTAAATACTTCAATTCTTATTCTGTCCAATTTCGTTTTTCCTTCGATTTTACTTAAAAATCTCATTTCGGAGCTTCTTATTTTAGACCTGTGCGTCTCTGTAGTGGTCCAGGATTCTGAGGCGTATGTCAAAATTGGTACTTGCACTTTTTTGAAGATCTCTACCTTGATGTTAGTTGGTATTTCTTTTTTAGTTAAGAACGAAGCAAGCTCAATTCCTACTAGAATAACAGAACTGGAAAAGAAGAATACTGTACGACAGTGAAATCTATGCGAGAATTGATTTATCATTAGAAACATACCTTTCATATTTAATTGCCCATTACGGATTGAAAATAAATAGATTATCCTAATTACAGTGTCTTAATATTGTGATGAGTTAGGAGATAAGGTCGAGGTCTGATGAGAGAATTACATAAAGTGTAACAGTTTCATTCAAGGTTGAGTAGAATGTCCTACCCACTCATAACAGTCAAAACAATTCCTATTGTTTCAGCTTTTTCACACCTAAGTGTCGAGGACGTTGATGCTATAACTCATAATTTTATAATCTGAGAGCATCACTGTTACACTGATGAACCTATTATGGGATTACAACAAATGATGTAACAGTTAAATCTAGTTAAAACGGAATATTTTATGAATTTGTTGAAAGCAGTTTTTTGCTTGTAACGGACATATTCCACTCAGCGAACTTGTTTGGTATCTGGACCTGGACTTTATCTATTTATATTTCAGTTTTAGGGTTTTGTAGGTATGACCAAAAAACCCTTATACCGTCATTTTGTCGTCTGTCTGTCTGTCTGTCTCTCTGTCTGTAAAATTCTGTTAATAGGTGTTTAATTTAATAATTGGTGAATAGGGCTTAGATGGTAGTCTTTTTTCTTGATCTCGGCATTAAATGAAATCCATGTGGTCTTCATTTTTAGGGTTTTGTAGGTATGACCTAAAAACCCTTATACCGACATTTTGTCGTCTGTCAGTCTTTTCGGTAAAAATTGTAGCCAAGCGACTAAACCTAGAAAGTTGAAATTTGGCATGCTTATACAACTCTTTGACCCGCACATAGGAAAAATACTAAAACATCTAAAAAACATACCCCCCCTAAAAATATAAACAAATATGTGCTCATCGAAAAAAAAAAACATATTTTTTGAAAATTCTGAGTAGGGTATCAAATGAAAGCCTTTAGTATGTGGATTAACGATCAAAATTTTATTTTTGCAAAATAAATTATTTAAATGCGATTTTTACCAAAATTGTGCAAAACAAATTTTGTCCCACACCTGTAGCCAAGATGGTTTAAACGAAAAATCTGAAAAAATTCTAAGTAATGTACATTGGTGTGAACCAGAATAGTGTAACAGGAATTTTTGATTAGATTATGTTTTCGGAAAATAACGCATTTTTTGTGTGTTTTGCTTGACCACATAAAATATTTAATAACTTATCTAAGAGACTGAATCAGTATGCTTTAATAGTGTAATGGCTAGTATGCTCGCGTTCTTATATGCAAACTAAAGTTCGCTCCGCTCCAGGCAAATGTATTTTTTCTGTTTTTTGCATTTTTATTTTGTTTAAATTATTGTTTCAAAATTCTAGTTATGTTTGGGCAAATGTTGCATTTAAATTTTAAAGCGTAAAGTTAATAACCAGTGGAAATTGTTGAAATTGAATACACGAAATCAGAGGGGCGGAGTTATGACTTAAAATAACCAATGGAAGCCATAGGCGCAATTTCCAAAATCTTAAAGAACCTTATATATATATATATATATATATATATATATATATATAAAAATACTGCACATATTTAGAAACCTAAATAATGGTATTAGGCCTTCGAATTAAAATTAACAAAAAAAATATTTTAACATAAAATTTGTTTTGGCATCTCAAATAATCATCGTTCACTTACTAAATACCTGCGAACCCTGATATGTGTGAAAATTCAGACTTCACATACATTTTTTGTTTTATAAGCAAGTTTAGAATATTTTTGGTGTAATAATAATAATAATAATAATAATATTTATTTCATGCTAGACATCTTACGACGTTTACATTTGTCAGCACATTTAGATTTACAACATCCCATTGCACACTGTGCATGCGTCACACACACGTCATTTGTTCAATATACAGAGATTCTAAAAAGGTGAGACTGTGCAGAACTTTTATTTATGTCATTAAACTAGAAGATGGGTAGCTCGCTTCGCTCGGCTTCTTCTAACCAAACACTTACTAACCTAACCTAACCTAAGATAGTGTTTTGTCATTAAACTAGAAGATGGTTAGCTCGCTTCCAGAAACCATTGGTTTAGAGCCACTGACAATTCTTGAATTATTTAGTGTAGTCGTTATGTGCTGCCATCTGTATAAAGTTTGAAGGGGGATATTGTAAACATTGTCCTATTTTATTTTTTACTCATCAACTAGTTTGAGTATCTTTTTTGGCTTATCACCTAGTTTAAGGTCCTTTTCTAGTTTATCAGCTAGATTGAGCTGAAGTCCTCGTAACTAATGAAGAAAACAGAGAAAAGTTTAGTGAAAATTGGTGTGCTAGGTTTTTAAACTGGCTGATGGATATCAAATCTTCTCTTCTACATCTTCTTTACCATTTTGTTCTTTTTCTTACTCGTGTATTATCTATTTTAATCGTGTACAAAGTTAATTTATAATAGTTTAATTTTTTATTTTAACAATAATGCAAATATAATATAATTACGAGCACAATGGCATTTCCACCTTTTATTTTTTAAATTTACTATTAAATATAATTTAAAAATAACTATACAAACACAGTAAAGCCTCGAGCTATTTAATATGCTTTCAGGAATTCATGAATAAACTATGTAAAACTGGAATAAAAATTAACTAAAGAATTTTCCTTGAAGCACTTGATTTTCCGCTCCACAAAAAGTAAAATTAAAAATTTTACTATGAAAATTAAAAAACGGAGATTTAAGTGACGATAAAGAATTTAAAAAATTCTGTTAATAGGTGTTTAGTTTAATAATTGGTGAATAGGGCTTAGATGGTAGTCTTTTTTCTTGATCTCGGCATTAAATGAAATTCTTGTGGTCTTCATTTTTAGGGTTTAGTAGGTATGACCTAAAAACCCTTATACCGTCATTTTGTCGTCTGTCTGTTCGGTAAAAATTGTACCCAAACAGCTAAACCTAGAGAGTTGAAATTTGGCATGCTTATACAAATCTTTGACCCGCACATAGGAAAAATACTAAAAACATCTAAAAAACATATCCCCCTAAAAATATAAACAAATATGTGCTCATCGAAAAAAAAATATTTTTTTAGAATTATATGTAGGGTATCAAATGAAAGCCCTTAGTACGTGGATTAACGATCAAAATTTTATTTTTGCAAAATAAATTAGTTTGACGCGATTTTTACAAAATTGTGCAAAAAAATTTTGTCCCACACCCTGTAGCCCAGATGGTTTAAACTAAAAATCTGAAAAAATCTGAACAATTCTCAATCTAATGACTCAAATATTAAAATTTAGAAGAAGTTCTGGCCAATCTAGTTTATTATTAAATAATTTAAACGCGAAATTCAAAGTGAGGATGTTGCGTCTTCATTCTAATGTTTGAAATTTCTTGCTATTATTGAGAGCAGTGATGGGCGTTTACACGTAAACTTTAATTGTTTACGTTTACGTGTAAACTTATGTAAACAATTGGTAAACTTGTCAACAATGTAAACAATGTAAACTTTCTAAACTGTCAAATAATGAGGTTAGTTTTAGTTATTTAATACGAATAATAGAAAGTTAATGAACAAGTATATTTAGTTCAAAACAATAAATTTATTAAAAAAATGGTGGGAAGAAACCGAAGGTATAGTTCTGAAGAAATAGGTTTTGTTTTAATTAAAGAAAATGAAAGAAAATATAGGGCGTTATGCAAAATTTGCAATGAATCTTTTCGTTATTAAAAAATATAGGCTGATTTTCTTAAAGGTGAAATTTAATGTATTTTGTTATTAAAAAAAATAGACTCAATTTTTTAAAGAAAAAAGTTTTTTATTTTTCATATTCATATTTACCAATTTGTATGTAACACCTGTATAATGATGCAAATTCGATTTTTATTAATATGTATATTGGCTTGTCCTAATTTTATATACTTACTTTTTCATTTAAAATCGTTTCATTAAAATTTTATTATTTATAAAAATGTATTGAAAATGAGGTTCTGTAATTCAAAACAAGTGCGCATGTCTAAATCATTGTTTACATTGTTTACAAGAGTTTTGTGTTTACTTTACATCAATTGTTTACGCGTCAACAATGAGGTAACTTACATCATGTAACTTACGCGCCCATCACTGATTGAGAACTAGGTTTTTTAACTGGTTTGTATAAGAGATACAAAACGGATATGTTCCGTTTAATTTCAGGGTCAGGTTTCTTACAAATCTCTTTTGTACTTTTTCTATTTGATTTTTGTGGGACATTGTTTTTGGGATCCAGATTTTATTTGCGTACTCTAATTTAGGTCGAACTAGTGCACAGTAAAGTAACCAAGTTGTAGATATCTTAAAACTACCACTGTTTCTTAGTATAAATCCTAAAATTTTGAGGGCACTATTCACTATATTGTCTATGTGGTCACTAAAATTAAAATCGTTTCTAAATAGTACACCTAAGTCTTTTACTTTACTATCTCTAAGCAGCACTATATTGTCAATATGGTAATCGTGGATTATTTTGTTTATATTACGTCTAAAGGATATTACTTTGAATTTGTTGATGTTCATTTTAAATTTATTTTTTTCGCACCAGTTCACTATACTATTTAAGTCTTTTTGCAACAGCAGGCAGTCCTCCGACTTGTTGATTACCCGAAACAGCTTAAGATCGTCTGCATAAAGAAGTGACTCACTGGTTCTTACTTCCACAGGTAAATCGTTAATGAGTAGGAGGAACAGAAAGGGGCCTAGAATTGTTCCCTGGGGTACGCCAGATGTAGGGAAAAAGGAATTCCCTATATCCTCATACCAAATTACGTGAAAATATGTCCAGACGTTTTTATCAGGTCTACAAGTATGAAATGCGGATATTTTTTTTTAATAAAACACATTAAACTCAAAAGAACAGTAAAAGTTTATTTATTAAAAGTATGCTCCATTAGAAGTTATACATTTTTCCCATATTTCAGGCAATTTGTGAATACCTCGCCAGTAGAACCCTTCCCCTTTCCCCGCAAACCATTCATCTAGCAATTCTTTCACATTTTCATATGAACAAAAGTGCTGCTCGGCAAGTGCGTGACCCATCGATGCGAACAAGTGGTAATCTCACGGGGCCAAGTCGGTGAGTACGCGGCATGGGGCAGCACTTCCCACTTGAGCGCCTCCAATGTGTTGCAAACTGGTTTTGCCTTATGTGATGGAGCGTTATCGGGAAGAAAGATTACCTTGTGCTGTCTTCTTTCGTATTCTGGTCGTTTTATGAGCAGCGAATGGTTCAATTCGATCAGTTGTTGTTGGTAGCGTTGGGTATTAACTGTTTTACCAGATTTTAACAATTCATAATAGACCACACCCTTTTGGTTCCACCAAGTACAGAGCATTGTCTTTTTGCCAAAGCAATTCGGTCTTGCAGTTGATGTGGATGGTGAGCCTGGGTTCACCCATGATTTTTTGCGTTTGGGATTATCAAAATAAATCCATTTTTCATCGCCAGTAATGATACGATGCAAAAAAGACTTTTTTTTGTATCGTGCAAGCAAAATTTCACAAGTGCTTTTGCGTTTTTCCATCTGCCTCTCATTCAATGCATGTGGAACCCATCTGCCGACTTTCTGGATCTTACCCATCTCTCGTAGGCGATTGGAAACAGCTTGTTGACTAACGCCGAACTACTCTGCTAGTTGTTTTTGTGATTGACTATCGTCTTCCTGTAGCAATGTTTCCAATTCTGTATCTTCATATTTTTTTGGAGGTTTTCCATGTTCTTTGTCTGTAAGATCAAAGTCACCACTTTTGAAACACCGAAACCATCGTTCACACGTATCTTGCGATGGAGCATATTCACCATAAGCTTCTCGAAGCAGTCGGTATGATTCAGCAGCAGTTTTTTTCAAATGAAAACAAAACAATAGTACTGTCCGCGAATGCTCTTTATTTGGCACAAAATTTGACATTTTTAACACAGTAAAACAAAACTATATGATCACTTTTCAAATTATAACCTATACGCATTTGACACTTAATGATAACTTAACAAAACGCCATATGTGTTGAAACTTTGAACTATACACTCTGTTTGCGCGGCAAGTTTGAAATAAATCCGCATTTCATACTTGTAGACCTGGTACATGAATCTCGAACAAACTTTGCATTTGTTGATTTTCATGTTCATTTTAAGTTTACTGAATAAGAAACTGATGGTTTACTCCCCATAATGCCCCCTAGAGGGACATGGGCGAAGTTGGAACCCTCTCTAAAACTTTTCTCGGATTATTTTACCCCCTGTACTAAATTTGGTGAAAATTGGTCTATTAGTTTGGCTTTGTATAAAGAACATACAAACAAACAAACAAACAGAAATTCGTATTTATATATAAGATAAAACTTTTTAATGATCAGTATCTGTTTTTGTAAAGTTTGTGGTTATTGTGAGAAAGCGAAACCTTGTCCATGGCCCACTATTAAATTCAAATCCTTTCAAAAGCGAATGAATATTAATAGCAGGCGGAAGAGGAAGTATCAGAGTGTGTTGAACGCAGAGTTAAGCTGACTGGTTATATCTATTGAGGCCAGAATTCTAACTGATGAGAGAACAAAGTTGAACTTGAACTTAAAAACTTTAACAACTGAATTTCAATGTGCTCGCGGAAATGCTAAATATTTAAATGATACTGTCAATGATATTCTGATAAAATACATTGTAAAAAGCACGCGCCAATTAGAAAGCTTTATAAGGGAATATACTTTAAAATATAGACAAGCCGAAAAAAAAAAAGATGTGAAGTGTGAATTTTCACACATTTCAGGGTTTTGCAGGTATTTAGTAAGTGAATGATGATTATTTGGGATGCCAAAACAAATTTTATATTAAAATATTTTTTTTGTTAATTTTAATTCGAACGTCTAATACCATTATTTAGGTTTTTAAATATGTGCAGTATTTTTTTTTTTATATAGCAAGGTTCATTAAGAATTTCAAAAATTGCGCCTATGGCTTCCATTGGTTGTTATAAACTCCGCCCCTCTGATTTCGTGTACATTGAAACAGAATTAAATTATAATTTAAACAATTTCCACTGGTTATTAAATTTACGCTTTTAAAAATTAAATGCAACATATAACTAGAAGCCAAAATATAACTAGAATTTTGAAAAAGTAATTTAAACAATATAAAAATTAAAAAAAAAAAACAAAAAATAATATTGTCTCTTCTCGCGGGGCTCGATCCTTTTCGATCGAGTTAGTTGGGTGAGAAAGCCAGCGTCATAACCACTACACCATGATAGACCTTATAGTGTAGCGTGTTACAAAGCTATAACTTGTGTACATTATTAGCAAAAAAACACAAAAAATGCGTTTTTGTCCAAAAACATAATCTGATCAAAAATTCCTGTTGTACTATTCCGGTTCACACCAATGTACATTACTGAGAATTTTTTCAGATTTTTAGTTTAAACCATCTGGGCTACAGGGTGTGGGAAAAAAATTTTTTTTTTCACAATTTTGGCAAAATTCGCTTCAAAATAATTTATTATGCAAAAATAAAAATTTGTTCGTTCATCCCTGGTACGTGGATGAATTCCGGTTCACACCAATGTACATTACTTAGATTTTTTCAGATTTTTAGTTCATCTGGGCTACAGGGTGTGGGACAAAAAATTTTTTGCACAATTTTGGCAAAAGTCTCGTCATCATAATATAATAATAAAATTTTGATCGTTAATCCACGTACTAAGGGCTTTCATTTGATACCCTACTCAGAATTATAAAAAAATATTTTTATTTTCGATGACCACATATTTGTTTATATTTTTAGGGGGATATGTTTTTTAGATGTTTTAGTATTTTTCCTATGTGCGGGTCAAAGAGTTGTATAAGCATGCTAAATTTCAACTCTCTAGGTTTAGCCGTTTGGCTACAATTTTTACCGAACAGACAGACAGACAGACAGACAGACAGACAGACAGACAGACAGAGAGACGACAAAATGACGGTATAAGGGTTTTTTGGTCATACCTACAAAACCCTAAAAATGGGCAGTTTTACGACTCAGTTATTAAGTTGATGTATAGATTTTTAGTAATTTAAATTCAGATTGTTAGTTTTGTTTAAGAAACTTGTGTGAACTATACAGATGTGTTTCCCCTTAATTATTTATTAAATAGAGATTTAGGTGCCATAAAAGCATATACTAAAATACTGAGTAATATATCAAATCGCAAAATCATTTCTAAGCTTGATTTAATATGTTCCAGCTCATAACAATTTCAATGCTTACTGAAGCAAGTTGCGTCATCACGTTGCATTTTAGAGCACATTATAAAACAAGTACGAGCACATGTAGCATACATTCGTGAGTTTATTGCGTTCAAGGATGACTGAACTACTAAATTAATAGTTTTCTGTACCTATTCGACGAGTTGACACTGACTTATATGAGTGCACTATGCATCCAACAGAATGATTGCTTTAATGTAGCTGAGTTCAAGTTCACTTTTGTTTGAGAGATAAATTGGACTTGTGGCTGAGTCGATTCCTATTCGAATCCAACTTCTATTTGCTCAGTTACAACTAGTATTTTATCATTCTGTAGATATTACCAATGATATTAAAACAAAACAATTAACCTGGGATTCAACACCGATGTAATAACAATAATAAATTTATTTCATGCCTTTCGGCTTTGAAAGAATTGGTTTACAATCTATAATAATTATATATATATATATATATATATTACTAGGTTATTACCCGTCAACAATGACGGATTTATAATATAAAAATTTCAATTGTTTGAATGTGTATTTGGTTTTATTTTTTAACGTATCCTAATATCGTCGCCAGTCTGCGAATCATGGGACAGGATATCACCAGTTAGCTAATCATGGGAGAGGGCGTCACCTGTCAGCCAATCAAGAAACAGGGTGTCCCCAGTTAGCCAATCACGAGAACTTTAGAAAAATTGACGTCATAATGTTACCGACACTACATACAGACACTTGCTAATTATATAGTTAGATTATTTATTCATTAACTTTTTAAGATGAGAAAACCATTCATTTTTACTTACAGTACATTACATTTATATTGTTAAAACTAAAAATAATTTGAGACGTTAATTTATGTCTACGAAAACCTAGACATTTATATATAAAATTTTATCCGCAGTTTCTTAGAGAATAAATCTGCAAAATATTGTTCATATCGGTCAAAGGAAACAGGAGTATCTACAGTCTCTTGTTTAAGCCTACGAAACTCTAGACATTTATGCATATAATTATATTCGTAGATTCTTAGAAAATAAATCTGAAAAATACTGTTTATATCGGTCAAAGATATAGGAGTACCCTAGGGTTTATTGTTTATGCCCACAAAACCCTATACATTTCTATAGGTTATTTTTTCCGCAGATTTTTAAATAATAAATCTGCAAAATATTTTTCATATCGATCAAAGAATATAGGAGTGTCTAGAGTTTCTTATTTATATCTACGAAACCCTAGATATTTCTGTATGTTATTTTATCCGCCGATTCTTAGAGAATAAATCTGCAAAATATTGTTCATATCGGTCAAAGGATATAGGAGTCTCTTGTTTATGCCTACGAAATCCTAGACATTTATGTATGTAATTATATTTGTAGATTCTTAGAGAATATATCTGCAAAATATTGTTCATATTGGTCAAAGGATATAGCAGTGTCTAGAGTTTCTTGTTTATGCCTACGAAACCCTAGACATTTCTGTAAATAATTATATTTGTAGATTCTAAGAAAATAAATCAGCAAAATATTATTCATATTGGTCGAAGGATATAGCAGTGTATATAATTTCTTGTTTATGCCTATGAAACCCTAGACAGTTCTATATGTTATTTTATTCACAGTTTCTTAGAGAATAAATCTGTAAAATATTGTTGATATCAGTCAAATGAAATAGGAGTATCTAGAGTTTCTTGTTTATGCTTACGAAATCCTACAAATTTCGATATGTAATTATATTCGAAGATTCTTAGAGAATAAATCTACAAAATACCTGTCAATCAAGTCAAACTGGGAACAACCTGTTTTCCAGTTAGCCAATCACGAGAATCTTAGGAAAAATGACGTCACAGTGTTACATAGATCACTAACATACGGTAGCTAATTATATATGTACGATTCTGTGTTACATAATAATTCATTTTATTTTTCTTTCCAAGACTTCTTTCATCCAGGCTAGGCCTCTTCCCGAGTCGTCTAGTAAGTCTTCTATTTTTCGTGGTTCTGGCTGCATTCCTTCACAGTTTCTTAGTTGGTCTATTGTTTCTTGTTCTTCTCTACAGATTCTTCATATTTTTCCGTTTCTTCCAGTCAATAATTGTTTGCCCTTTCCTAGTTGCCACATCTGAATCTTGCGATTACTCTGGTTTCTCGGTCCTTCTGTCAGGTATCTGGGTAATCCAATAGTGGTTATATTGGATTATATAAACAAAATTATAATATATATTTTGTAGACTTTGTTATAAGTAGAGTCTTGTGTTCTGTTATATTGTCTTGTAACTGCACTTTGTTTCTTTCTACTATTATGTTTATCATCCGTTGACCTTCTCTTCTTCTTTTTGTGACCTCTTCTATGGAAAAACCGTTCCGTTCGTAATATTTTTCACGTTTCATTACCGATTTAATATCGTAAGAAACTCTTGAAAATGGCATCATAGCCGAAATACGTATCGAGTATTAAAGAATTTCTGAAACTTAACCTGTGTTTTTATTTTTATATTTCTATTTAATATATTTCACCTAGAGATAACGAAAAACTCTGTTCAATCCATTTAGTATCGGTTTTCATCTTCTTTCTCTCTTTCCAGCACTCTTCTAATATTGTGTTTTCTGTCAATACAACACGCTCCTCATATTTCATGACGTTTTTCCCGGTTAGTACACTTATTTTCTCTTTCTTGGTTTCTTCCAGTATGACATAAGTTGGTGTTTGTCGGTTGAGTCCCAAGGTCCATTTTAGGTATTTTCCGTGTATTTTTTCTATTTCTTCTTGTTCTTTCCATTCCCATATTTGCACTCCATAGAGCATCACCGATGTAAAATTCGTAATACTGTATGATTATGAAACATAATTTTTAAAAGTTGCTGATGTATTGATTACGTCTTAATATATTTTACCCTTTATTTCTAATTTAATTATACAAACAACCAAAACTAAAGTATTTTAACATTTTAACAACCTATATGCTTTCAGGTGCGTACCGGTTGCTTTTTAATTCTGTTTGATTAACTTACTAGTTAAACTGCGTCAATACTATGCCGAACAACACGGACTGGCATTGCTGTACGGAAAAACTGATCGGTTTTGCCGAAAATCCTTCGCACGACCACACAATTTCCATCGTGAAATGTACGACGAGAAAGATATTCTAGTTGCCTCAGCAACTTTGTTAATATTTTGAAGCACCAGGCGTTATGAATCCCTAAAGGTAGATTTTGGTTTCGTCCATGTCTATACACATTGTTTGGCACTGAGTCATGAAAATGTATTTATATAAGTTATGAAGAGAAGTGGGCCCAAATGAGATTCCTGCGAGACTCCAGAAGTAATTGTTATAAAAACTGATATGCTACCATTTATTGCCACAGCCTGGGATCTATTTCTCGTAGCTGGTAAGCCATCTCAGCAAATTGCCGTGTATTCCGATTCCAATAAGCGGTTTCTTCTCTACTAAACAATAAAATAACATTTCTAATTAACCAACTGTATTTATACTAAATACCTGACCAAAGATGTAACTGAAACATTTAATTTAAAATTTAATTCTGGGAAAGTTTTCAGTGAAATTGTAACACATTTCTATACACAATTCATAAGTTGGATGAAGGGAAGTTGTGTGATTCTGTCCCAACACATCCCTCTCATTTGCCGACATTCCCATGCAAACGTTATGCAGCGAGTAACTCAACACATTTTGAGTAATAGGATGGTATCAGTTTGTTACTTCCAGTTTGCACCATGGTATGCATACGTAATACTGTTTCGATTTTTAACCCTGATTATTTAGGCAATTTATTCTGTTAACCTAGATAAAATAACGGTTCATTTAGAATTTATAAAAAATGTACAATAAATAAAAATACAAAATTTATATGCAAAATAACACTTTATTATTTAATAATATCACGACTATACTCTCGCCTGAAAAATCTGGTTAACAAATACCTGAAAAATAAGGAATAAACCAAATCTGTTTCATTGAGGACCGGTGCCCCCTGCCTCAGATGTTTGAAAATTTTAAGAGATGCAAACAGATTTAATTTATAAGTCTTGTTTACATAGTATAATGGTTTTAAACAATTTATATTAACAGAATGGCTGCTAGAAATATGTTTACAATCTTTAAGATGGTCACTAAATATAGAGTGGAAAATGTACAGTACTTATTGATTTGAAAAGTTAGTAGTACATTTGAAATTTGACCAAAATCGAATAAATACAATCGTTTAGCGCCAATTGGATCTTTTTGATAATACATTTAAACTTATTTTTAAATTTTACCCCACAAAACCTCTCTTTGAATGATAAAAATATTATTCTTAAACAGCATGCTCGAAAACAAACCGATTTTATTCAGCCATTGTAGCGACTACCATCTATCGGAAGATTATTGTTTCATGAAGTTAGCCGAGATATGTAAGCTAACTTCAGTCCAATTTTTGTAATAATTAAACGAATTCGTTATTATGGTCTATTTCAAAGTAGAAAAAAGTAGATAGCGCTGCGAACCGAGTACGATTTACACTGATCAAATACAGTATAGCGGGAAATTTAAAATAAGTTACAACTAGGGCATGGGCGTAGCAACTGGGTTAGCAAGAGATTTTTTTAAAAATATATAAAAGGTTAAAAAGATATTGAAATAAACAAGGCAGATAATACCCTTACGTTATTTATACGACATAAATTCAGTTTAATGGGAAATTTGAAAAAGTTAAAAAAATATTAATTTTAAAAATTATGTACTATATATAAAAAGAGAGATTTGGCAAAAAAAGTGTAAACAAAGCAATAAAACAAACAATATATCTTCAGAGCAAAAGTTTCTTATTTAAATAATTATTGTAAATAAAAATTAAAAATATATGTATATATGAAGGTCTAAAAATTATATCAATAACTACTTCTTTGGGCACAATCAGCTGGGCTGTCTTTTGGCCTCATATTAGTCCTCTCTCTTGATATGTTAATTGTCAAGTGTCAAAAAATATTTATATGTCAGATAACCTAAAAAATATATAACTGCGTAAAAACAAATTACATGGAGAATTTTCTGCATAAAATCTACGCCAAGAATATAAATAAAAAGCTAAATACGTAAATAATAACAAAATATATGAAAAAAATTAAATAATATAAATAATATAAATTTCCAATGTACGACACTGAACATCTGTCAACTTGGACTAAAAACAATATTTTTACAGTGTAATAGGGATGACGATCTAAACCAATCCGAAGCAAGGACAAACAGCTCCTATCTTCTTACACACATTTTTCTTCTTTGAAATAGACCATAGTTATGGAGGTAGATGCGGCAGTCTGTTGATGTACGTTGTCACGAATAAAATCGTGGAGCAAAGAATGAATATCAAGATTTGTTTTAAACTTGGAAAGGCAGCAACCGTTTGAAATATTGAAAAAAGTTAATGGTGATCACTATTTATCATGTACACTAGTTTTATCGATTTAATCGATTCAAATATAACTAAGTCAGTGGAAAACGATCCAAATCCAGATCACCCAAAAACAGCGACGATATCAAAACTGGTGGAAAATAGCCAGACAGTTGAATGCAATTATTATTTTGATTTGATGGAACGTTTGTGGTACAATATTGTTGGCATAAAAAAGGAATATTGGGATGCAAAAAGTTGGCTTTCTGTAAGATAAAGTACTTTCGCATCGGTCCACTGTTGTTCAGGAGTTGCTCACCAAAAAACAAATTATAAAGCTTAACCATCCACCGTATTCCCCTGATTTGTCACCGGGTGGCTATATCCTATTCCCAAAACTGAAAATTCCTACGAGAGAAACACATTATGGTGGCATTTCAACTATCCAAGACACGGCGTCTGAGGGTTCTCAACGGTATATCAACAGACGACCTCCACAAATCAATGTAAGCATTTTTTGACAGCGTTCTACGTTGTACTGGCGCGGAAGGAACATATTTTGAATAAAATAATTTTTGTCCCTATTTTTACCGACCACCAACATATATAAGGGAGGTATTGTGATCATACCAATTTTGACGTTTCGATATTTCGATGGATCTCCACGAATTAAGGTCCCTATATAACGTTTTGTCTATTTTTAGCATGATGTCTGTCGGTCTGTTTGTCTGTCTGTTTGTCTGTCGGTCTGTCTGTCGTGCAGAGCAAATTCGGCTAAAAGCATTTTTATGAAATTTCATGATTAAGCTTTTGACATCTATGGCACGAGTTGATCAACTTTTGGTAAAAATCGGATAACTAAAAATGGGAGTTTACTCGTGTCGGTTTTAAGATTTTTGCGAATATTTCACAACAGAGAAATATTTCGAGTAAATATAATAAAAGTTGCTATAAAAGCAATAATTAATAACTTTTATTTGAGACATTTTTTGATAAAGCAGCATAAATTAAACAAGTGCTTTGTGATGGCGGTTGGTCCTGTGGTGGCCACAGCTGAATATTTTATATGGTTTCAGTCCAGTTTCTTTTCACACATACTGTTTAATTTAAGAAAATTTACTGACCAGGTTATTCATCGTGTCATTAATCATTTTCCAATTTGGTCATTTACCTTTTTACAAAATTATCATATTTGCAAATCAAATTCCTTCTTAATAAGCATATTGTGCCAAGAAATCGGCGTAAATGCCAACATATTTAGGCCAAATGATATGTTCTTAACTGAAATATAATCTCACGAACAAAATTCATAAACTAACTGAAGACAAATTGGTTTCATGGTATATCAAAATAAGGAATGTAGTTAACCTCTTTACATTACCAAGAATACACGCAAATATTAGAAATATAAAACTAATAGGTATGGTAATATATGGTGATTTGGATTATATTTTAAGGATGATGGAAATTTGGTTATAAAATTCGTTAATTACCTGTAAAATGGCCTTTTTAGGCTTTTGTAGGTAGGACTAAAGAATCCTTGTACCGTAGTGGGTAAAAATTGGCATCAACTGGCTAAGACAAGAAAAAATGGGAGGCCTATGTTCACAAAAATTTAATTCATTATGGTACTAAATATATTAAATCATGTCCTTATGACACTTGAATTGATATTCATAAAGTTGTCATTATGACACACTATCAGATAAAAAACATTTAAATCTTTTTTCCAAGACCCACATATTGATATACAGTAAATCTAAATTGTGAATGTTACCCTTGCCTCTTAAATTTTCCTATATGACCTTCTCGAGCATCCCAATCGAATGTTCGGTTTAATTTTTTCTCGGATATTTACGAGCACATAACTCCTGCGTCTCCCATAATATCCTTTCCGCAGTCTGTAGCGAGGAGTCCTGATTAAACTGGAAGAGCTGTGCACTTGTGCACTAATGAAAGTCTGCAGATGCAGATAGAAG
Source organism: Liopterus haemorrhoidalis (assembly GCA_963971575.1). NCBI lineage: Eukaryota > Metazoa > Arthropoda > Insecta > Coleoptera > Dytiscidae > Liopterus > Liopterus haemorrhoidalis. The sequence continues at coordinate 7,281,488 of OZ020613.1, forward strand.
GCGGAATCATCTCGACCTTGACCCAATAACAATAAGATCTGAATCAATGATTTAAGAAATATTACAATAGTCCTTTGTTGCATAAATGAACATTATATATGCTTGTAATCAGGTTTTTATTAGTAGAAAAAATATATATACAGTAGCAAGCAAAAAAAATTGACTCCCATTGCTGCATTTCGAAGCTATTTTTCCAAATCCAGCTCTATTATTATTGAAAATTTGGGTACCATTGAAAAACTAAGGACACACTCTTTTAAACGATATCTGAATTTTCAATATTTATAGAATATTTGATGAAATATCTAGCATATTATAGCTCGGAGCATAATAAAAATGTAGAACTCCGATTCACTTTTACGGCTGCGCTGATTTAACTATCGTACGCCTGGGATTCCCCGATCTGATCGGGAAAGTACCGCGACAACTGGACTAGATGGCGCTCCAGTATCATTGCGTATATTGTTAAAATGCGTAAATTGTTAAAATCAACCCAGTCCATAAGAAAGGTTATAAAGCTAATGTTGGTAATTATAGACTCATTGCCCTTTGCTCGGTTTTCTCTAAAATTAGTTTCGATTCTCTCTGAATCATTTTCAAAGCTATGAGCAAAAGCAAGATTCAGAGAGAATCGAAACTAGTAAGCAAATAAAATATGTTTTAACTATTTGACAAGAAAAGAACGTAGTTTTATTAGACCGATACCTTAAAAAATTAATACTTATCCAAACCATTTAATACGGTCAAAGAATATATTTATACAATTCATATTTAAGCTTTTGCCATCAATGGCACGAGTTGCTCAACTTATAGGTACAAATCGGTTAAGTAGAAATAGGAGTTTACTCGTGTCGGTTTTAAGATTTTTGCGAATATTTCACATCAGAGAAATATTTCGAAAAAATTTATTTGACAAAAGTTGCTATTAGAGCAATAACTAACAACTTTTATTTGAGACACTTTTTAATAAAGCAGCATAAATTAAACAAGTACTTTGTGATGGCGGTCGGTCCTTTGGTGGCCACATCTGATTTTTAGAAGTATAATTGTGGTATTTACTTTACATTATTGTTATTGATTGTTTTTAATAAGTTGCAGACTACCTTTTTAAATATATTTATTTTTAAATCATAATTTTTTTATTTCAGACTTTTAGTTTTTCTATTACTATTGGCTTTTGAGCACTCCTAAGAAATAATTTTGGTTTGTAAGCCTCCTCTACGAAAAAAATATAGGTGCGCGTCTGATCCTACGAACTCTGTGCTTGCGGCTGACAATAATAATCCCTTAGAATAGTCTGACCAGATTTTTTTTACAGAAAAAGATTATACTAAAAAAATTGATGTGAAGTGTGAATATTCACACATTTCAGGGTTTCGCAGGTATATAATAAGTGAAGGCGGTATGCTGAGTGTGTATGACAAATTTTACTTTGTAGTAATCACGGCAAAATGAACGATATTTTTAAAATATTTTATCGTTTGTTAATCATATAATAAGACTGGTTATTAAATTTACGCTCTAAAAATTAAATACAACATTTTTCAAAATATAACTAGAATTTTGACAAAATAATTTCAACATAATAAAAATGCAAAAAAAAAAACAGAAAATATAAAATTCACTCCGTACTCGAACTCGAAACCCTTCGTTTTCCAGCGCATTTTAGCTTACGACACCAGTGCTCTAACCCATTACGCTATCGCACGCCTTGCATGTGAGTGTCATACATTGGTATAACTTTTGTACTTTGTGAACCAAAATCCACAAAAAATGCGTTATTTTCCGAAAACATAATTTGATCAAAAATTCCTGTTGTACTATTTCGGTTCACACCAATATACATTACTTGGAATTTTTTTAGATTTTTAGTTTAAACCATCTGGGCTACAGGGTGTGGGACAAAATTTTGTTTGCACAATTTTGGAAAAAATCGCATCAAAATAATTTATTTTGCAAAAATAAAAATTTGATCGTTAATCCATGTACTAAGGGCTTTCATTTGATACCCTACTCAGAACTTAAAAAAAATATTTTTGTTTTCGATGAGCACATATTTGTTTATATTTTTAGGGGGGTATGTTTTTTAGATGTTTTAGTATTTTTCCTATGTGCGGGTCAAAGAGTTGTATAAGCATGCCAAATTTCAACTCTCTAGGTTTAGCCGTTTGGCTACAATTTTTACCGAACAGACAGACAGACAGACAGACAGACGACAAAATGACGGTATAAGGGTTTTTTGGTCATACCTACAAAACCCTAAAAAAGGTCACACTCCAAAAATACAAGTGATGAGCAAAAAAAAGAAGTTCTCACTCTCAAAATAAAAGTAACGAGCAAAAAAAAATGTCCTCATTCTCTAAAAAAAAAAAAAAACAAGTGACCAGCAATAATGAGTATATTCAGGTTTTTTTCATAAAAAGTAAGAGTATGAAGGATATAACTCAAAAAAGAGTATGATACTCTTAAAAAGAGTACGTCTGGTCACCCTATGAGCCTCAGAAAGTACTGCGAACAGACCTCTTCTTACATGAAACAGTCTTACTATTTTTTTTACCCGTCTCGTATATAAAATTCTTAATCTTTTCAAAAATGCAACCTAATAATTTATTATATCTAAAATTCCCATGTTTACGTTTCTTTGTTGTCTATATGAGGTTACCTACCTTTGTCCCAAAACCAGAAAATTCATACTTAAAATTCAGTATTTCTTTTTATTCTTCTTTTATTACAGTGTTTACAAACAAATCTAAATATTTTTATAATTTTCAACTCGAGTCTTACAAAACGGAATATTTTATTCGGCTAAAATTGTTTTTATTTCATTAAATATGATGAAAACAAGTTGTTAAAAATATTGCAGTTGTTTTAAGATAAAAAATTTGACATTTTGTAAACCTATAAATAATTATTTTTATCAGTATTCCATATTTTTTTAGCTATTTTCTTCACTAGTTGGGAAATGTCAGAAAGTTTGAAGGTTGGACATTATTTTTTATCTTTTTGGAAAAAATATTATTTCGATATAAAATAGAATTTTAATACACGTTAAACGATAAAAGCCCCAAATTCAATTTTCATTCATGATTAAGTACATTAAGTAAACCTGTATGACCAGATATAGAAATATACAAGATTATTTAAAATTTTTCTACAACCTAGTTAAACAAACCATGAACTAAATATATGTAAACGTTTTTAATGAAAGTCAAACAAATGTTTTCGTAATAAATTACAATACTTTTAGCAAAAATATTTCGCAAACTGAGATAAATTCGTACTAAATATTGGAAAAATCTTTTTCAAACATCGGTTTTTTGTATTGTTTTCTTTGTGGTATTGATACAAATTGTTTACTTTGTTTCGCAATAAAGTAACATTACAAAATATGTTTATTTAAGTTTTTATAAAATGGCGTTTTAACTCTTACTCAAATATTTGCAATAAATGATGTTGCAAAAATTTGACAATAGTAGGTTTGTTACATTATAAATGATCGTGCTTAATCAAATGTGTCAAGTGGTTTGACCTTAAGGTTATGTACAAATAAATGTACTTTCTTAAAAAAATATACTATAGTTTTTATTATCGACCATCACATGCGCAGTTTTACCTTATAGAGGTAAATGCACACAGCATGTCAAACAATTGATTATTTGAAGGAGAAAAACATCAAATTAATGTCTCATTGCTAGTGTTTCTGATTTCTCGACAATTTTCATTTCTCTAGAAATAAAAAATTAGACTTATTTTCTCGAAAAATCTCAAGAAAATACTTATTAGAATATATATCTTTTTTAATGTTGAAAATATTGTAGAGATAAAAACATGTTAAAATTATAGTCAACTTTAAAGTACTATAGTATTCATTTCAATAACATTAGAACAAATGGATAACGGGGCTTTAAAAATGATTACGAAAACAGCACGTAATTGCATATTAATTGAAAATACATATGTATAGAGAATTTTCAAAAAATTAAGAAATTAATAATAATAGTTATAATTATTTTATTTAACTTGTAGGTAATATTTTACATAACAGTTTTAAAATGAACAAAAAATGAAATGTAATTGATTATCTATAATATAATACGCCAACGTGTGTCCATGCATGCGTGGGTGCGTGGAAGTTGTTTGAAATCTAAAACAATTGAAGTGAAGTTCCGAAATGTAACGAAATATTCCGAAGCTCACCGAGTTTATATTGACATATAACGCGTAATAATAATAGTTGTTAATTGATTTGTATACACAAAAATAATATAAATTAAAATTATTAGTAGCAGAAAAATAATTATTTTAAAAAATATTTGGCTTTGATGAAAGTAAGTAAGAAAATGTGACTTTCTTTTCTTTATTATTATTTTTTTAATGCTTTATTATTTTTTTATTTCTACGATTAATTTTTTAAATTATCTAACATCTTAAATTTTCAAAAATATAAATGTAATGTATTGAGTAAAACTCGCCTTAAAATTGTAATTTTTACCAAGAATTACCGGCCGAGTTTGGTCATTCATATCAGTGTCACTAGGTGACAACTTATTTGTGTGAATTTAAAATTGGTTGGAAATATTTAATATATTTTGGTAAATATTACAAATTGATACATTCAATAATTTGCACCTTTGAAATTGTATGTCATGTTGGTATTAAAACATGGTAAAAAAATTCACTTTCTTAAAATGTCATTTCATTTGACATATGTCATAAAGATAAATAATATCATACAGTCTGTTAAGCGGAACTAGATTTTGCAATATAGTTACTTTCATCGTTTAAATCGTGCTTTTTGGCCATGTTGTTTAAGCTTTGTAAATCATACTTACAATAAACATTTTTTGGTGATTTTTTTCATCATTTTAAAATGTCATTTTCTTTATATGTTAATTTTTTGTGTCATTCTTATTACAAGTTTCCCAAATATTTATATTTTTGTCATTAAAATATATAAAAAAATAATTTAATTTTGACATATATACTTCGTTTCCATGGTTTCATTGTTGGAATTTTAAATTTTGAAATTCCAACGTGAAAAATGAAATATCCCTAGCAAGGTCCCTCCTCGTGACAACCTAAAAGAACGAAATTCCCATTTAGTTCCGCCTAACCGTTTGAAACAGACTGTAGTTATAAGCAGTTCACTTTTGTAAGATCAAACTAGATCTGCTTATTTTGGTGATTTTTATAGTGTATTACTGACTTTTAGAAACTTGGTTTTATTGTAAAAAAGGCTTTACAGTTTTGGGTTATGTTTGTATTATTTTAGGTTAGTATTATATTTACAAAATATTTAAAATGTCACTATTCAAAATGAAATATGACAAATGATATTTTTTTAAATGACATATTTATAATTTGACTTCTCAAATTATTTTTCTGTAGTACCAACATGACATACAGTTTCAACGGTGCGAACAGTTGAAAACTAAATTTTCTTTTAGTTTGTTCTTACAAAAGTGAACGGGTTATAGCCCTCGTATAATATACACTTGTGATGACATTAAAACATTATCACACCATATTTTATTAAATATAATTTATGTTGTCATTTTCATAACTTCAAAATACCAGTACTAAAAGTTAAACAACATTTTACAAAATCTCGTAATTATAAATTAACAAAATCACCATATTGTTCACGGATAATTTTCTAAACATGATTAAAATTCATAATTTAATTTAAAACAATATCATTAATTCAATCTGTAGAACCTTTCTTTACCCTAAGGGCATGTACAATCAACCCTCATGCAAACTGACACAACCGGGATCCTGTTGAGGATATAACATGCCCACTGCCTTGTGCCCTGATCTACGAATAACGTGCCGTGGCAGCTGATCTTTGTTTTTGTCTGTGCAAGTGTGTCGCTGCGGGCGAGACAACATATTCTGCACTTGTGCACCTTGAAATCCTTCTATGTTTATATACAATGTCACTGGCTTAAGAGATTGGATCAGCTGTTAGAACTATCACAGTTTATTACTTTATGGAATGTACCTAGTTTATTTATCTACAAGGTGTCTCAAAAGAAACTTTATATTTAGTGGATCGATTAAAAAAAAAGTAAGCCGTATATAGAAAAAATGTTTATTAATTATTAAAATACACTTTTTGGGGATTTATTTCTTAAAAATAATATCGTCTAAATGTAGACCCTCGCGTTCTCGGCACTCATTTAATCGAACAGAAAAATTACTTATGACGTCTCGGCAGGTGGACTCAGGGATGGCTGCCATTTCGTGACGGATATTTTCTTTCAAATGCGCCAGTGAAGTCGGTTTATTGGCGTAAACTTTAGATTTAAGATAACCCCATAGGAAAAAGTCCATAGGGGTTAAATCTGGACTGCGTGTAGGCCAATTTATGTCACCTCTCCGGGAGATCAATTTGCCTGAGAAAATTTCACGAACACGTGGCAGAGACATATTGGACGTGTGTGAAGTTGCTCCGTCCTGTTGGAACCATGTTCTTTGGTTATAGCCAGGAAAGTTTTGCAGTTCAGGTACCAAGAAGTTGTCTAACATCTCCACATAACGCTCTGAATTCACTGTAACTGCACGCCCCCTTTCGTCTTCAAAAAAGTAAGGGCCGATAATTCCTCGCGCCTACATCGCAGCCCATACGGTCACTTTAGGCGAATGTAGGGGTTTCTGATGTTTGCGTTTCGGATTCGTTGCACTCCAGTAGTGGCAGTTCTGCTTATTTACGTGGCCATTAAGATGAAAATGAGCTTCATCCGAAAACAAAATGTTGGTAAACGTTGAAAATCGCTCAATCACCTGATTTACGAAATTAAGCCTCTACTGGCATCTTGGGGCATTAATTCTTGCACCAATTAAATTTTGTAGGGGTGCAGCTTTAGGTCTTTGTGCATAATGTGATGTAATGATGATCTATGCACATTTAAAGCACTTGCGCTCTTCCGAATTGAAAGGTTCGGGTCGTCACGAACAGACTGATTAACATTCTCCACGTTTTCTACCGTTCTTGATGACCTAGGTCGCCCGGATTTTGATTTATCCAGCGTTGTACCAGTCCCTTCAAACTTTTTAACCAAATGTCGAATGAGAGGAATGCTTGGCGCATCATTTAAGTGGCGAAAACCTCGAATACTGCAGAATTTTCTACGCGCTACAGTCGCCGAATCACCGTTTTTGTAAAATTCTCGCACGCATAACGCGCGGTCTGCTCCCGAGAAACGCTCCATAGCGACTAAATTCCCAAGAGCCAGGCTACCGATTGACATAACCCCCGCGCCCCTCGGATACGTATAAGCTAAATAAATATAAAATTTCTTTTGAGACACCTTGTATAACAAATTACATTATATAATAACATTAATTATATTTATATTAGTTAATAAGAATGATCCTTCCCGTACCCCCAGGGGTACGCGTACCACACTTTGCTGACTTTGGGAAACACTAGTCTAAAGGATTGGTTGCGAGTTGTCCAGTACAACCGAAAAACCAAGCGATTATTATCTTGGAAGTGTTTCGTGAACGAACAACTTTTGTGGGTTTTGGTTCATCTTGGAAGACCCAAACAGTGGATTATTGCTTAGTTTCCAGTTCATATGAATAAATCCAAGATTAGTCACCTGTAGCGATGTTGTATACAGATTTTGTAGTGCCTAGGTTTATTTTTTTTAGCATTCCCTTACACCAATCAACTCGAGCCTTTTTTTTAAGCTTCGGTCAAATTATGCGGTATCCATCGGGATCAGATCTTTTTCACAGCTAAATGTTCATGCAATATCAAATGTATTGCAATCTGCGATATGTCAAAGGATCCTATATCTCACGGTAAGTCACATACCGATCTTTTTCATTCATTATGCGCACAGCATCGATGTTTTTTTGAGTCACAACCGATTTTAGTCGACCTTCACGAGATTCATCACTGACCACGAAGAAATTCTGCAAACCAACATTCTTTTCTTTTAAAAATTATTATTCTCCCACAGTAAACAGTTCTTTCAACATATATTGATACTTCTATGATTATAACTAGTGACAACAGCAGTAAAACAATATATTTTATGTCCAACTCCGATATGGTAGTCACACTTCATCTTCACACAATTTCACAATAGTTTGTATTTATTATCATGCTTAATTATTACATATGTCCATATTTCACATTTTTTATTGCGTAATTTGTTTAATATCTTTACAATAATTGATTTGTTTCGAGGTATTTCTTCTTTTACATAATTTTAGTAGTAATGAGTATTACTAATTGTAAATATATATTATGCCAAAATAATGAGAGAAAGTATAAAGTTATAGTATATAAAGATTTCCTATTTTTATTCATCTTTGCATGGAAAATTGTAAAGAATTTTAACGATACAAGCAATCAACATAAGAAAACATAATATACAGATATGATTCAATGTTACGCGAAAATAAAATTGAATTCAGTGTAGTCATCTATTGTCCGGTAATAAAAATAATACAGCATGCAGTTGATTGAAGAATATAGCAGCCCAGTCACAAAACATATACATATATTTGGTTTAATCAGATGTAGAAAAATCGTTACAAGAAAATAAAAATCCAGTTTAGTTCTGTTTAAACGTTGGGGATATACTATACCAGTGAATAGTGGTCCATAGACCCTAAAAAACTGGCCAAAACCTCAAAATGAAGACTTATTAAAATAGATCAGTGAACAAACAATTCTGAGTGTCCAAACTGGGCATTCCAAACTACTTGGGTATTCGTGAAATTCTCATCCCTTAATCCAACAGAGATTTCCAAAGTAAGAGAACAACCAAGTGCCATAATTATCTGTGATTTCTAAGTTAGCTACGGAGAAGTTCTTGATTTTTTTACATCCCTCCTTTACTACTGAACCAGTAAGTATTTTCAACCATCCTATATTACTCTCTAAATTTATCTATGTTTTTTTCTGTTTATTAATTCGTAAACTAACCTTTTTAGGGTTTTGTTGGTATGACCAAAAAACCCTTATACCGTCATTTTGTCGTCTGTCTGTCTGTCTGTCTGTTCGGTAAAAATTGTAGCCAAACGGCTAAACCTAGAGAGTTGAAATTTGGCATGCTTATACAACTCTTTGACCCGCACATAGGAAAAATACTAAAACATCTAAAAAACATATCCCACTAAAAATATAAACAAATAAGTGCTCATCGAAAAAAAAAAAAAATTTTTTTATAATTCTGAGTAGGGTATCAAATGAAAGCCCTTGGTACGTGGATTAACGATCAAATTTTTATTTTTGCAAAATAAATTATTTTGATGCGATTTTTGCCAAAATTGTGCAAAAAATTTTTTGTCCCACACCCTGTAGCCCAGATGGTTTAAACTAAAAATCTAAAAAAATTCAAAGTAATGTATATTGGTGTGAACCGAAATAGTACAACAGGAATTTTTGATCAGATTATGTTTTTGGAAAATAACGCATTTTTTGTAGTTTTTGGTTCACAAAGTACAAAAGTTATAACAATGTAAGACACTCACATGCATAGCGTGCGATGGCTACATGCGTTAGAGCGCTCTTAAACTGGCTGGAAAACGAAGGGTTTCAAGTTCGAGTACGGAGTGAATTTTATTTTTTCTGTTTTTTTTTTGCATTTTTATTATGTTGAAATTATTTTGTCAAAATTCTAGTTATATTTTGACAAATGTTTTATTTAATTTTTATTAGCGTAAATTTAATAACCAGTCTTATTATATGATTAACAGACGATAAATTATTTTAAAAATATCGTTCATTTTGCCGTGATTACTACAAAGTAAAATTTGTCCTACACACTCAGCATACCGCTTTCACTTATTATATACCTGCGAAACCCTGAAATGTGTGAATATTCACACTTCACATCAATTTTTTGGATTAATTTTTGTCTGTGAGACTCAAATTTGGTCATTTATATGCAGATTGAAATTCTGACACTGTTTAATCCATGACCCTTTTTTCTTAATTCCAAATCAATAGTCGGAGATAAATATGAACAGGATAAATTACTTTGCTGCCAGACAGTACAATAAATATAAATAATTTTTTAAAAATTTCATCGATTCTAGCACCTTAACCTTTTTTACGTGCTGGTCTTTTCAAGGACCCTTTTCCATTCTGACCTGTTTTTGGCGGCGACTGTCTTATTATTATAATTAAAGAAGGGGGGTTTATAGTCCCGCCAATTTAGTCCTTTTAGATATTTCTCCAACTGATGCTTATCTTGCCATTGGCTTATCAACGCTTCTTTTTTCGGGATAGACAATTCAACGATTCTTCTCTCTAGTTCAGTTCCGTGCATTATCTCCAGGTGCTCTAGCCAGCTTAGCTTATTGAAATTTGTCCAGAAGACTTAATATTTACTCATTTTATCTTTAATGTTGTACAAAATCTAACTTTGCGGTCAATGATCTGATTTTAAATTCCACATTGCAGTCTTTCAGTACAAGTATTAGAACTTCGATAAACAATAGTATGGAATATCAGCAGGAAATACGAAAAATGATTGCGATGACAAAAGACCTTAACTTCGCATAAGAACAGACCTATGTTAGGTATTCTCCAGTGGTGGATCCAGAGATAGGCAATTAGCCACCTGGCAAATATTAGGCCGCTAATTTAAAACAAAAAATCAGTTTTATAAATAATATTTGAAGAAATTTATTGTATCCCTCTTTCTTTGTAGGTGTCAGTTGGGTAACATTCGGACTTTTCTAGATATGTCATATAGTGCACTCATTGTTACATGGCATTCTTTCTCCAGTTCTCTCCATATTTTACTATGTATTCTGACTATTTGACAAATGTTCTTAAATATCCTTAACTAATCTACTATTCATTTGCATAGAGCAAGTACATTGCCTGCAATGTATAGATGTTGTGCAAGATGTAGGCGAAAGGTTTACGGGACAGGGGTGATTATTAGCACACTATTATTCACACTCAATTCACCCTACAAATTAATATGTATTAGCTCTAGTTAGCAGAGGGTTACTTTAGATATAGTCACAAATTACAACGAAATAGCAATGTGCCTCGTAATCTTTGTTTCAATTAGCAAAGAGTACGTTAATTTTGAGTTATTATTTCAAGCTATTTTAGAGACAGCAAATAGAAATACGAACTTGATGAAAAATTGATGTGAACTGTGAATTTACACACTTTTTAGGGTTTTGTAGGTAATTAATTAGCAAGTGAGGATGGTCCATTTGCGGTACCAAATGGTGAATTTACAACTAGATAACAAATTTTGAAAACAGTGTTTTGTTTAGAACCCAGGCTTTTTGGTGGCTTAAGGCATTTTCAGAAGGAAGAGAGTTGACTGAAGATGAATCAGCGGAAGGCTTTCATCTTCAAAAACAGATAAATATATCGGCAGAATCCGAGAACTTGTGCGTTCAGATCGTCGATTGACAGTCAGAATTATCGGGGAAGAGTTGAATTTGACTCACACTACCGTTCATCAGATTTTGACAATGCGCTTTGTTACACAGCAATTTCAATAAACGAGTCTTTGGCCAGTAAAAACATTCCTGTGGCTCCTCAGCCTCCTTATTCGCCTGACTTGATTTCTTGTGACTTTTTCCTCTTCCCAAGATTGAAAAATCACCTCAAGTGACGTCATTTTGGGATAGTCGAAAATATTCAAACGTTCGCAACCGTCCAGTTAAAAGCTATTCCAGTATCCGAGTTTCAGCACTGCTATGAGGATTGGACAAACCGTCTCCAGCGCCGTGTGGCTTCCCAAGAAAGTTATTATATTTTGAGGGAGACAATACTGAATTGTAATTCTATTCGAACAAAAAAAAAAAAAATTAAATCAGTCCACTTACTTAATTTACACACCTCGTAGTTCAATCCAGAAGGTCATAATTAAGCGATGCTTTCGGTTTGGATGGTGAGAAAGAACTATTGTTTTGTTTCACTCGCTCTAGCACAGATGCAATAGAAGCGCTTTATCTACCAAAACACCTACATGTTTATTTGTATATATTCAAATTTAATAAACGAATACAAAAACTACGGTTGTACTTTGGATATAAGAAGCTCACAGGCGTTATTAAATTTTACATAGAACTGTGTGAAATATATATATATATATATATATATATATATATATATATATATATATATTGATACAACCGACGTGGTCAGACCAATGATATCCAACAGGCGACCTAAGACCTACCGTTATTTAAAGGATTTCGCGTGTATATATGCCAGATATAGAATCTACCAGTTATAACTCTCAGGGCACACTGAGAGGGGTAAGAAAATCTCAAAAAAAAAAATTCGCTATGTTTAATAAACATTATTAGACCCAGTATATGGAACCGCTTTTTCAGTATCACCTGTATAAAATAGTGTTGTTCAATCGACATTGTCAGGCCTTGCGACGTTGCCAATTTTATCATAGTGTATAATATGATTTGTAAAGCTGAAAACATTCAAACCGACTCATTCAGTCCTACTGTTCAGGAGTATGTTTACACTCAAGAGTGCATTTTAAATAAATAATAATAATATTATATGTGAAAAAACACTTGTTGATAATTCATATACGTATTTGCAATGTAACATGTGGATCAAAATGTCCTTTCTTCGGGCGGCTATGTTTTATATAAGAAAATCTCCTTTTTTTTCGACAAATGACACGTGCATTATGAATACTCAATTAACAAAAGAAGATCTGCGATTTATAATACATAAGCCATCTGAGACTGAAAGACTTTTTGATCATAAGTTAGTAATTACATTTAATATATGCCGATTATTATTTTATACATAAAATATATTCGGGGGATCCTCCTGTGCTGTTTTTTTCACGCGTTTTTGAAAATGATTACACTTCAAATTAAATAATTTTGTTACTCAATAAAATGAAGAAATATTAGTCAATACTGTCGCATACTTGACCCGAAAAGCACAGCCACTAGGTTGTACTGCGCATTAAAATATATTTTTACAAATTGTATCTTGGTTTTAATTATATTGGCGTATTATTTACGTATTTTGTTATTAAGGACATTTATTACTGTATAAATTCAGTAAACTATTACTGTCGTGATAATAAAAGGTAATATTTACAATTATATTTCTCATATGAAAAATAAAGAGAAGTCATCATCATCATTGACGCGACAGCACGAGATGAGTCTAGATCTCTTGATTTCAAGTTTTGTGACCACATTTTCAATCTGTGTACATGTAGGAGTAATATAGACAGGATTACGTCTATTTTTTAGCGCACACAGAAATGCCCGTACAGCTTATAGCCGGTTGCTAAGCAGAGCCCGTAATTTGTCTAAATATGTTTTTACACAAATTATTTTAACAATTTAATTATTATCTACTTGCGAGCGGTCAACGGCAAGCACAAACGATTTATTGCTGGCAGCCACAGGCTTGCTTGTGATAAGTAAAATTAAGCAAGATCCTTAGAATCACCGATAAACGAAATTTTATACACCAAAAAGAAGTATGCGTGTCAGGTGGATCATAAACGAGAAAAAAATAATATTTGTAAAAGGTTGTTTAATTAGACCTTTTTGTTATATCTCACTGTTTTTTTTTTTTTTTTAGTGCAGTTTCGGCTCTGGCAATTCTCAAATTTACGGTGAGCCGAAACTACAGTCAGTGAACTAATCTGTGAAACGTAACAACAAGCATCATTTAACAACCTTTTATCTTCTAAGTGAAATTTACAAAGTTGTGGAAAATTTACATATATAAATAAAATTGGAGGTTAAATCTGTTCTTTTTTAGGGTTTTGTAAAACCCTTATACCGTCATTTTGTCGTCTGTCTGTCTGTTCGGTAAAAATTGTAGCCAAACGGCTAAACCTAGAGGTTGAAATTTGACATGCTTATACAACTCTTTGACCCGCACATAGGAAAAATACTAAAACATCTAAAAAACATATTCCCCTAAAAATATAAGCAAATATATGCACAATAAATTTTTTTACAGTTCTGTGTATGGTATCAAATGAAAGCCCTTGAAACCTGAATTAACAATCAAAATTTTGTTTTTGCAAAATAAATTATTTTGACGCGATTTTTGCGAGAATTGTGCAAAATTTTGTCCCACACCCTGTAGCCCAGATGGTTTAAACTAAAAATCTGAAAAAATTCTAAGTAATGTACATTGGTGTGAACCGGAATAGTAAAACAGGAATTTTTGATCAGATTATGTTTTCGGAAAATAACGCATTTTTTGTGTTTTTAACTAAAATAAGTAAAATATTTAATCCGCTATTTAACACAGTAAAGGAGTGAACGTTCGTAGATCAGTGGTAACGTTCTCGCTTCGTAAGTTGCAAACTACTGTTCAACTCCCGTCAATTTTTATTTATTCTGTTTTTTTTTTGCATTTTTATTTTGTTTAAATTATTTTGTCAAAATTCTAGTTATATTTTGGCAAATGTTGCATTTAATTTTTGCCCAACCTGTATTTTTGGGAATCATAAAATATAGATTAAATATATTCGAATCAATTTGATTTTGTGTTGATATTATAATTTAATTCTATGTTTGAATGTATACGAAATCAGAGGGGCGGAGTTTATGACTTAAACAACCAATGGAAGCCGTAGGCGCAATTTTCAAAATATTAATGAACCTTGCTATATAAAAAAAAAATACTGCAAATTTTTAGAAACCCAAATAATGGTATTAGGCATTCGAATTAAAATTAATAAAAAAATATTTTAACATAAAATTTGTTTTGGCTTCCCAAATAATCATCATTCACTAAATACCTGCGAAACCCTGAAACGTGTGAAAATTCACACTTCACATAATTTTGTCTTAGTACCCATTTTTCGTTTCTACATGTTCCAAGTGAATGTAAGACAAAATTCACAAAAAAAATCTCTCTGCCTGTCTGATATGCTTTTTTTCTATGGGTTTATTTATCTGACATTCAAAAAACAAGAGCTATATATATTTTCTCGTAATTTAATGTCATGACAGAGTGAAACCAGGTTTCGAGCCTATGATATGGCATCTTAAAATTTGAAGTTAAGAGGCGAATGTAGCCACCTCCAAAGTCCATCGCTGCACGCGGGGTGCGGTGGCGAGAAGTCGTATTACGTCATTGGGGGAGTGACCAAAGTGGAAGTAGCTTACAGGGAGAGGGAAAAGTGCTAATATTTATAAATCAACCTGTATTTTTGGGAATCATAAAATATAGATTAAATATATTCGAATCAATTTGATTTTTTTTTTAATTTCAAGATATGAAAGAAAATATCAAAATTTTAATAAGTAAATAAGTAAATAAATTTTAATAAAAAATATAGTAAATAAATTAAATATTTTAATAAGTTTAAATTTGTATTTTGATTTATTTTTAATTTTCAATTTTACAGTGCTATACTTTTTTCAATTTCACATGACTGTTACTCAGTAAATGAATAAAAATTACAAACGTTAACACTTAACCACTCTATATTGTAATTTTATCTTTAAAATAAGCTCTTGTATGTGAAAAGTGATTAATATTTATTACCAATTCTGATTTTACAGATAATTTTGTAGAAATAATAGTTTTTTTTTTTATCATCAAAAAATTATGTTAATAATCATAGATTCACTCCTTTAGGGGTTGATTTAACTTTTGGTTAAACTCGATTACAGTATAACAATCCCATACGTTACCATAACAACCATGTTCTGACCATTTGGTTATAGTTAACTAAGCTTTCAGAAGCCGGCCATAATTATTTAACTTAATTTTTGGGACCATTTTTTTGTGTCAATATGAATTTGTATTCTACCACGGAAAGTCTAAA
Organism: Liopterus haemorrhoidalis; assembly: GCA_963971575.1. Lineage (NCBI taxonomy): Eukaryota > Metazoa > Arthropoda > Insecta > Coleoptera > Dytiscidae > Liopterus > Liopterus haemorrhoidalis. The sequence goes on from OZ020613.1 coordinate 7,297,276, forward strand.
ATAAAACAGGTAAATTTGACGTCACAAACTGTTTTATTCCAAAGATCTTCTGTTACCCATTTTAACCGAATTCAAAGATATGTGTAGGAAACGAAGGCGGAGCTTAAGACTCCCTCTACTATGATTAGATTAGTTTAAAACCACGCTACCAGATGGATACATCTCTCGATGCTTGTAAATGCCAGTATTTCATATAAATAGTGTTTCGGTGTGGGCCAAAGAATTGGTGCTAAATATTAATTAATTTTCATAAATAAGGGCTCATTTTAAAGATAAAAGTACAATCTATAGGATTCTAGCTATGGAATTTGCAATTGTTATTGATTTACGGAGGAACAGTGATGTGAAGTTAGACAAAGTTTAGGACATTGTAAAACTGAAAATTAAAAATAAAACCAAATTTTAACTCTTAAATCCAACGGAGCCAATCTTTATCTTCAAATTTAAAAAAAAAATCAAATTGATCCGACAATATTTGGTTCAAATTCTTTGGCCCTTTCAAATGCACGTATCCGTTGAGCGTAACCCAGGTACAGTACGCTCTTAAACGTACACATAAATGTTCAATACTTAAAATGAAATGGGAACTTTTGTTTTTTACAATTATTTTTATTTTTTACAATTAAGAAAAGTAATTGTTCAAACGAGTTATTTGTAATTTGAAACCTTTTGTGTTCTTCTTTGGAATTAAGAATAAATTATGGACATTGATGTCCGTATTAGAATAATTTTCTGTGAAATATATGAACAAAGTTCAAACTTATTAAAATGTACATTTATTTGGGATTCTAATAAAAATATTAAATAAATTTAACGTCTCATTTGAAGCAGTAACATTCAGCATGCTTTAAAAAATCTATAAACTATAAAAATGTAATTATTTCTAAATTGGAAAAAAAAAGAAGAATTTCATGGCGCAAATACCAAAATTTTAATTTGAACAAATTTGATACAAATCGGTTATATGCATTGTTTTCAAGTATCTACGAGTCTGCCAAAACTAAATTTGAGTTTAAAGTTTTTCTGTTAGACAAATTGAAAGAAAATATTTAAGTTCTTACAATGAACTAAAATTATCATGACTGGAATGTTTATCTAGCTCATTCTATACAGTGTTGCCAGATTTAAGGCTTGACAACGTCGACTGAATTGTGCTGGTCTGACAAAGTCGGAATCGTACATTTTTTGTATAAAAAGTTATATACAAAAACTACTGGCGCGCGCTCTTCACGACAAATCAGTGAACTAAATTTGTATATAAATATACGATCTACCCTCGTATTCAGACCATTTGTGAAATTTTCTCTGTCATCGCTGCTATATAATCAGGGTGCAAGAGCTCCAAAAAACATGAAAAACGTTTTCAGACCATTCCCCTGGTCTGAAAACGTCAATTTTGGTTTGACACCGTCCATTGAGTACATAGAATTGGCTTGCATAAGCGGTAAAACAAATATATATATATATATATATATATATATATATAAGGAGAAATAATAGTTCTTAGTTGTCAAGAACCATATTTCTACTATATATATATATATATATATATATATATATATATATATTAAATAAAATTCTTATGTCATACTCGTCATATATTTATTAAAACAATTTTTATCGAGACGTTTCGATTGGTCATCCAATCATCGTCAGTCCAATATTATTCAGACCGTTCGGCTAGACTATGATTAACCGTTCCTGTCCGTTCCAAACATTTTAATGTGGAAATACATTATTTTATACATTTGATAATAATATTGGACTGAGGATGATTGGATGACCAATCGAAACGTCTCGATAAAAATTGTTTTAATAAATATATGACGAGTATGACATAAGAATTTTATTTAATACCCATATTAATTTCGTCAAGAACTTTCTTTCGTATATATATATATATATATATATAGGAGAAATAAAAGTTCTTATTTACTCGTCAAAATTTATTATTAAGTGTGACAGTGAATTCACTACGTGTTTCCAGTGGTCTAGTTTTAGTAATGTTGTAAGTTTTTTATTTTATTGTTTAATTAACTTTAGACTGAAGATGACTGGATTTCCCAGTCGAAACGTCTCATAGTATATTTTATTTAATAAATTTTGACGAGTAAATAAGAACTTTTATTTCTCCTTATACTATTTTCGTCAAGAACTACATTTCAACTATATATATATATATATTTGTGGATCAATCGGCATATTAATGGCTCAGTTACACGATGCAAGTAACTTGCACCAGTAAGTACTTGCACCAGTCACTGGCATCGTATAAACGTACATACAGTACTGGTGCCAGTACTGGCACAAGTATCTCATGCATGTCAAGTGAATAGAAGCCGTTCCTATTTACTGGCACAAGTAGCCGTGCCAGTGACTTAAAAATGGCCGCCATGATCAGCTGATGTATTTTCGCGGTTACAAAAACAAACTTTTTCACACCTTTTTTAATAAATGTAGTTTTTGGCGCCGATTCATTTTTGTTTAGAAAGACGTACGCATAAAATACATAAAATTAGGTTAAACATCGAAAATTGGCGCGATAAAAAGACGGTTTTACGCATAAAAAATAATTGGAAGCATCTACATTTTGCAGTGTGTTTCGGGTTCTTTGCAAGGTTACTTAAATAAGATACTGGAATACGTGTAAACGACAAAACGACTTGTGCAAGTACTGGCACAAGTACTTGTGCCAGTACTTGCACAAGTTACTGGCATCGTGTAACCGGGCCGTAAGTCTCGTGAACTTTATTCCACCTATATGACGCAGATAAGAAAACCACAATTCTCCAAATATTCTTTCCGCTTAGCCTCCTCCTCGCACTGTAAGGCATAAAGATATATGAGGATTAAGTAAGATAAAGCAGGGTGGATGACTGAAGAGAGTAAGGCCAAAGGTTAAATTAACAGTGACCGAACAGTTTTTTGTCTGTACTATTTTTATTCTCTTGCTTAATCATATCTTATAAAAAATTTGCTAAGCAATTTGTTTGAAAGAAATTCGATTTAGATATGCAACATAGACGTAATTTATTTTAGATAAGCCACAAAATCTAGGAGTTGGTAAATCACAATGTCTCGGTTACAAATTGTTTTGTCTTATAAGTTCACTTTCTAGATGTACCATGTGCCATGCCTCGAGTTGTGATGCCAAGCTCTATGGCGCTGCTCTGAGAAGCTGAAAGTGAAAACACACCTGTTATTTAATGCTTGAGTAACTCTTATTACTTTTAGAATGTACTGACCTTGACATCTCTTAACACTACAGCATAGTAGGATTAAGAATTAAGTGCTTCATAGAAGATATATTTAAGGGTAGGTTGGAATAATTTTGATAAATTTGAGTTAATTTTTTTATGCGGAGCCTTTGCAATCTTTTTAAAATATTTTCTGGAGACTGGTTTTTGGTAGCACATTTAGCCGAATAAAAATAGGAAAATTTAATTTTGAAATGTTAGATAATTTTAAGTATCTAGGAGTTTGAATATCAAACACAGCAGAAAGAAACGGAGAACTAAGAGATAAAATATTAGCAACAAATAGAGCTTACTATGTGAACAAAAAACTCCTAAATAGTACTACACTGACAAAAACAACTTAACTGAACATATACAAAACACTAATAAGACCACTACTACTATATGTAAGTGATACACTCACATTGTCATATGGTCAAAGAAAGAGGACGAAGAATAGCTGAAAGGAAGATATTAACAGCAGCACTTGGACCAGTAAAAATTGGGGAGAACGAATATAGGCAGAGAATGAATCATGAGATATTAGAAGAACAGGAAGGGGATGATGTAGTAAGAAAAATTAAGCAATAGCAAGTAAGATCTCTTGGGCATGTATGGTGAGGAGAAGAAAAATCTATGGAAATTTTAGCGTTACAGTGGACCATCCCTGGGTCCAAATGGTTATTCATTTATGTCTGATACTTTTTCCATTTAACTTCAATAAATTAAGAGGAGGGGTCTGATGATCATATTTTAAGCATATTTTTGTGAATTTTTTTCAAATCTATGGTTAAATTTATTCATTTTCAAACTAAGTACATATATAAAGTATGTTTTGAAGAAGATACAAAAAAATTTTGAAGGCAAAATATGGCGAAATGAGCCAGCTGTGGCAAATCTTCTCAGACTCCGGGAAAAAAATTAGATTTTGCGGTGACCAGCATAACTCGTCACTGGATCATCTGAAATCAAAAATCCAAAAAGATTTTGTTAGTTTATGAGTTTGCCGAGGTAATGACGTTGAGTTTTTATTTCTAAAATGATTTTTCAGTTTTTAGCGTTACTTAGAAAACAAAAAAAAATTAATTCCCCCTAAAAAAAACCTAAAAATGAGTATATTTGTGATTGTTAAATAAAAAAAAAATCTCAACGGCGTTACCTCGGCAAACTCATAAACTAACAAAATCTTTTTGGATTTTTGATTTCAGATGTTCCAGTGACGAGTTATGCTGGTCACCGCAAAATCTAATTTTTTTCCCGGAGTCTGAGAAGATTTGCCACAGCTGGCTCATTTCGCCATATTTTGCCTTCAAAATTTTTCTGTATCTTCTTCAAAACATACTTTATATATGTACTTAGTTTGAAAATGAATAAATTTAACCATAGATTTGAAAAAAAATCACAAAAATATGCTTAAAATGTGGTTATCAGACCCTAATCCCCCCCTTAACAACAAAAGAATATAAAATTCCGCATATTTTGGGTCCATTACATATTTTACACTTACAACTTTTGGCAACACCGCTGTCATTTTCCACAAGAGCAATACTGCATCCTATCAGTTGAACGGAATACAGCAGAGATATGTATAATTGAATTAGAGCTGGATATTATTATTAAAATTAATAAAGTCTGTCTTTCCTCCTAATTTATTTATTATAAATTAAATGTACATCTTGACTGCCATGTAGCATGCATCAAACTGATGAGTTAGACTGATCTAGTTCATAATAAATAGAGTTGAAGGACAGAAACCGTCTTTATTAATTTTAATAGCAGAGAATATCTGGCAGGTATTGATCTGCAAAAAAAACCTGACACAAGTATGCTAAGTATACCGAATATAACGACAGAGCAAGTTGGTGCAAGTTCAAAAAATATCGGCTTGTTACTGAAAGCTTCATTGGCAAAGACGATACAGCGTCGCTGTTTTCGGATCACGTCCGACCGCTCGAATAAGAGGTCCTAAGAAGAGAGTTATAGAGAAGAGAGAGAAACAGTAAGAGAGAGAAATAGAGACGTCCAGACCCTGGTCAATAATTATAAAGAAATCTGTTACCAACTTTGATATTGATTTTCTTGTGATACTTCATCTTGTATAAATTTATCGTTACGGTTCTGCGTGTGGGCGTATCTACTATATTCTTTGTTTCCTCAATAGCTTCTGGGTTGTACATTTCTCAGTAGAAAACACTATCTATGACCTTAAACGTTTACTTGTGTAGTAATAGTTCACAACTTTTTATATCTTCAAGAAAGTTATTTTAACAGATAATAAGTAACGATGTAAAGCATTGCGAACTGCCCTGAGTAGGCGTAGATGAATTTTTAGAGAAGCAAAAAGTATCTTCACTAATTTTGGATCTTTAATGTTTTAGAATTATTAATAAAGAGTTATTTCTTCTTCTACAGCCTGTGAATATACTCTTTCGGACGTAGGTTTTTCTTAAATTTTCATATACTATTTTTTAAATATATTATATTTAGCACTCGTTCCTATGATTCTGCAATTTTTCGATGCCCTCTGAATAATACGTTTTCTCGAAGCCTTCAAAATAAGCCTCTGTTTCAGCGATGACCTCCTCATTCGACCCAAATCTCTTACAACCGAGCAATTTCTTCAAGTTTGGAAATAAATAATAGTCGCATGGGGCCAAATCTGCCGAATATGGTGGATGAGGAACCAATTCGTTGCGCAATTCATGGAGTTTTGCCTTTGCGACTGCACACTTGTGGATCGATGCGTTGTGTTGGTGGAACAGCACTTTTTTCTTCGTCAAATGCGGCCGCTTTCGCTTCAAATCGGCGTCGAATCGGTTTAACTGCTCTGCATAATATATGTCCGTGACCGTTTTGCCCTTTTCCAGGAAGTCAATGTGAATGATAATGCTCATCTCAAAAAACTATGGCTATGACTTTGTTGGCCAACAGACCCACAGTTGGAGCAATCCACTGTTTCGACTTTTCCTTGATTTCTGGTGCATTGTGATGGATCCATGTTTCGTCCACGGTGACGAAACGATGCAAAAAGTCCTTCTAATTGCGGTTGAACATCGCGAAACATTCCTTCGAAATGGTTAGACGATCGCGTTTATTGTCGACTGAGAGCAAATGCGGTACCCATTTGGAAGAGAGCTTCCCCATTCCCAAATATTCATGCAGAATGTTGATCATCCATTCGGTTGAGATGCCCGCCGCCTCAGCTATCTCGTGCTTAGTCACTCGTCGATCGTCGATTGTCATTTTATGGATTTTATCGACCATTTCTGGCGTGGTGACCTCTTTTGAACGGCCTAGACGATCGTCATCAAAAATGCTCTTACGACCGCGTTTAAATTCAGTTATCCAATATTTAATTGTTGATATGAAAGGTGTAGAATCTCCATAAACATCGTTCAATTCGGTGTTGAACTTATCGTTCGTTTTCTTTTTCAAAAACAAGTATCTAGTCCCTGCACGATATTCGATTTTATATATTTTTGTAAAAATGCAACAATTGTTCGCTTTCAATGACTGTCAAATACAAACTAAACGACGCACCTGTTTGAAAATTTTACAGTAGTCATTTGAAGGTTAAGATTAACGAAAAACAACATTGATTTGATATTGGTTGTGCCATCTCTTGCCTAGGCCGATTAATTTTCAATCGCTCCTCATATATAGGATGTTTTAGATAAGTATTTCGATTTTACCACAACATTATTTACTAGTTTGTTCTATTTTGTGTGCAGTTTATGCTCTTATATCTACTCTAACTGCACTCCACCTCGGTTAAATCGAGTATTTGAATTCGTTAATAAATAACTATAAAGTGGATTTGTCTTGGGTTTGGAATTGATTCAGATGCAAAGGTCAATGGTTTTAAGACATTTAAAGGGTACAACCTGTGACAGTTTATTTATTTATATCAGATATTGCAAATAGAATACAGAATCGTGGAACAGTAAATTGAAAACAGAACACTATTCTAAATACTATGGTTTTTATAAGATTAAATACTCTATTATGTACTTTGGTATTTAAAGAAGTTAGAGTCATTTCTTTTTTTAAAGTTTAAGGAGAAAAGTACACAGTTACGTTAGCGAGGAAAGGATATATTTTAACAGTATATCTTGTCGGGTCTAACGAAGTTGACTTTAGTAACTAGCGAGTAACAGCGGCATATACGATCTCCGAGTCGTTTCAAATAATGATCTGGTTTCATCCTTGCTATCGTGATCTTGTTGCGTCGTTCAACAAACTGAAATATCCTGTAAAAAAATTAAATCAAATAATAGAAGTTTTATTATAATATACATATAACAGATGGCCCATAAGTTTAACCTTCCAATTTTGGCCTGGTATACCGTGTTCGAAATGCAGAAATAGTAATAAAATCACGTGAACTATTGAAGTCGCTACCCTATTGGCTGTCGCATAAATTTAAGTGCTCAACAGCCAACGAACGATGAGAGTTCTACAGAATTATCATGTCAACATTGCATGATTACTACTTCTTGATGTTGAACAGAGTATTATACAAGTATAATAGATTATTCGAAACGTCACGCTGACTGCGTGGCTTTGTATATCTACTGAAGGTCTAGAAACGAAGAACTTACTTTTTATGTTCCTATAAACTACATAGATGTTGAAAACCTATTATTATTTATTGATTTATTTCTTTATTATAAGTTGCAAAGGGGTTGGATGTATTTCGAATTCAGCTGAATATTAAAGATGCTGAAGGTTATTAAATGTCCTAGTCAGAACCGTGTGATATACTAAGACTGGCCTTATATACTAAGAGGTTCCAAAACTGAACCTTGAGGGACGCCACTTTAGGATTTTTTACGATTTTAGTAAAGTCCTAACTCAACAACAATACATAGATTTGTTTCGTTCAACTTTTGGTAATGAAGCACCATCAGAAAAGATTGTTTTCAATTGGTTTGCAGAATTTCGTCGTGGTCGTGCCTCCGTCAGTGATGAATCTCGTGAAGGTCGACCAAAATCGGTTGTGAGTCCAAAAAACATCGATGCTGTGCGCAAAATGATTGAAGAAGATCGGCATGTGACTTACCGTGAGATAGAGGCATGCTTTGGCATATCGCAGACTACAATACATTTGAGTTTGCATGAACATTTATCTGCGAAAAAGATCTGTTCCCGATGGATTCCGCATAATTTAACCGAAGCTCGCAAAAAGGCTCGTGTTGATTGGTGTAAGGGAATGCTAAAAAAATTCAACCTAGCCACTGCAAAATCCGTATAAATCGCTACAGGTGACGAGAATTTATTCTTATGAACCGAAAACTAAGCAACACAGCTTGGGTATTACAAGATGAACCGAAACCCACAAAAGTTCGTTCACGAAGCATTTCCAAGAAAATGATGGCTTGTTTCTTCGGTTGTACTGAACATGTCACAACCATTACTTTAGAGGATCGGAGAACAGTTTAAGCTGAATGGTATACAACAATTTGCTTGCTAGAAGTCATCGACAAAATCAGGAAAAACAACCAAAAACGTCGCATCATTTCTCATCATGACAATGCAAGTTCCTATACAGCACGTCAAACAATTGATTATTTGAAGGGGAAAAACATCGAATTAATGTCTCATTGCCCGTATTCACCTGATTTATCCCGACAGTATGTACAGTACGAGTAGGTACTTATTAATCTTGACTTTAAATGTTATAATGAACATAAATTATATTAGACCGGGAGCTCATGACAGTTTTCGGTCTCCGATTTCATACAGCATGCCTTTTGGAGGAGAGAATATTTACCCTGTGACAACAAAAAAGGGATGGTACTAAACCCTTGCACGCTTTCCGGTCATAGGGAAAATTGCATTTCCACTTAAACACAAAATTTTTGTGCTTTTCTCTGATTTAATATTGCTTGTCCTTTTGTCAAAAGAAAGTTATAACAAATTTAAAGTCTTTTAAATATATGCATGCGATTCGGAGGGTCCCAAAGGGCTCAAACGGTCATGTGATCTTGTAATAAAAAAATATGATTTTCCGCGTTTTCATACAGCATGCCTATAATTAAAAGACTTTAAATTTGTTATAACTTTCTTTTGACAAAAGGGCAAGCAATATTAAATCAGAGAAAAACACAAAAATTTTGTGCAAGTGGAAATGCAATTTTCCCTATGACCGAAAAGCGTGCAGGGGTTTAGAATCATCCCTTTTTTGTTGTCACAGGGTAAATATTCTCTCCTCCAAAAGGCATGCTATATGAAATCGGAGACCAAAAATGTCATGAGCTCCCGGTCTGTATAATCAACGTAAGAAATTTGCCACGGATGTCATAGTATTCAAGTTAGTATAATAGTTGGCGAATGGGAACTTTGTCAAACGCTCTTGCTAAGCCAAGATGAATCCCTTAACTTACAATTTCTAAATTTCAATGTCAGAATCCAACTGAATTCTATACCTATCCTTCGGTTTTCTAATTTTTCGTTTTCAATATTCCTTTATAATTTGATAATACGTTCCTGATTATTGCTCTACAAATTTTTTAAGGTTGAAATTGCGCATTAAAATTATTGCAAATGTTAACTGGAGGTGAAGATATCGAAGATATAAGATGAAATGTTAATAAACGGTAATATAGGTTAGGTTAGTTCTTCATAATTTAAACCATAGCGTGAGATGTCTGAACTCCTTTTAGCGATATCATATTATTAACTTTAATGTTAGAGGTGAAAATATTGATTTAAAGATATGAAATATTGCTTACAATAACTCATACATTTTTAGTTTTTAAAATTTAAAACTGATGACATCTTTATTGGTACTCATATTTTTCAATGAGGGCTTTACAATTTTTGTTGAATTCTTAACTTAATCCTTGATATTGTAGTACGGAAATATCTTGTCCTGGCTATTGCTATAAAAAAGCGTTTGGTATTTAAGAATCTTTTAAACGTCTCATGATCCTTAAGATTTCATTCATTAATAATCTTTAATTAGATTTTTTTCTTAAAGGAGTCAATACAAGGAGTTCTTTCTTCATTTATTTCCTGATAAGTTCACACCATTAATTTTATAAGTTGTTAACGTTCTCAAGTATAAATTATATTTCGTAATCTGCAATCTTAAACGTTTTATTCAAAATGTTTAACTTGGATGAATCAGTTACTGATAAATTATATGCAACGACAGTGTTGCAAAATAAGATTTAAGTATAAAGGAAAAGTAAATACAAAGAAGAAGGAATATGTATTCTCATATTGTGTGGTTAAATTTATATATTTTTTAAGGTTAGGTTTATGACACAACCGGGCCAGATTGTCCGGTATTTCAATAGCTATCCGGAATTTTGTCCAGGCTTCAAAATATCCGGCCAACTTGTCAACTCATATGGATGAATTATTTGATGAAATATAGACCGGGAGCTCTTGACATTTTTGGTCTCCGATTTCATACAGCATGCCTTTTGGAGGAGAGAATATTTACCCTGTGACAACAAAAAAGGATGGTACTAAACCCCTGCACGCTTTCCGGTCATAGGGAAAATTACATTTCTACTTGCACAAAATTTTTGTGTTTTTCTCTGATTTAATATTGCTTGCCCTTTTGTTAAAAGAAAGTTATAACAAATTTAAAGTCTTTTAATTATAGGCATGCTGTATGAAAACGCGGAAAATCATATTTTTTTATTACAAGATCACATGACCGTTTGAGCCCTTTGGGACCCTCCGAATCGCATGCATATATTTAAAAGACTTTAAATTTGTTCTAAATTTCTTTTGACAAAAGGGCAAGCAATATTAAATCAGAGAAAAGCACAAAAATTTTGTGTTTAAGTGGAAATGCAATTTTCCCTATGACCGGAAAGCGTGCAGGGGTTTAGTACCATCCCTTTTTTGTTGTCACAGGGTAAATATTCTCTTCTCCAAAAGGCATGCTGTATGAAATCGGTGACCAATGAGCTCCCGGTCTAATACGAGATGTGTAAATTTAACCGGACTGATTTTTAATTTATTTATTTTTTTATTCGAATAGAATTACAATTCAATATTGTCCCCCTCAAAATAACTTTAAGATTTCCATTAGGTTGCCACACAGCGCTGGAGACGGTTCTTCCAATCCTCATAGCAGTGCTGGAACTCGGATACTGGAATAGATTTCAGCTGGTCGGTTACGGATGTTTTCGAGTGTCCCAAAATGACGTCTTTTGAGGTGATTTTTCAATCTTGGGAAAAGGAAAAAGTCACAAAGACTCAAGTCAGGCGAATAAGGAGGCTGAGGAGCCACAGTAATGTTTTTACTGGTCAAAAACTCGTTTATTGAAATTGCTGTGTGACAAGGCGCATTGTTAAAAGCTGATGAATGGTACTGTGAGTCAAATTAAACTCTTCCCCGATCATTGTCAATCGACGATTTAAACGTACATGATCCCGGATTCTGTTGACATTTTCATCGGTTCTTGAAGATGAAGGCCTTCCGCTGCGTGATTCATCTTCAATTAACTCTCTTCTTTCTGAACATGCATTAAGCCACCAAAAAACCTAGGTCTTTGACAAAACACTGTCTCCGTAGGCCTGCTGAAGTAGCAAAAGTTTTCGTTGCACTGTGCCCAAGTCTAAAGCAAAACCTGATAGCATACCGTTGCTTGAAATGAATGTCACTCATTTTTAGAACGCACTAGAAAAAACTGTTTCACGAAAAAAATCGCTAGGGACAAAAAATTACTCTAGCGTATTCAAACTCGTATTGAAGACGTCTCTCATGCCGCCCCGCCAAGTCCCGCGTTACAAATGTTGCCAGTTCAAACGCTGTTGCCAGTCCCGTTACTTAATTTACACACCTCTTATGTTTATTTAAACGAAAAATGTAATGAGGGTTCAAATTGAATTCAAAAATGCATTCACTTTCTAAAAAAACTTTTATTATCAAATGTACTGTCCATTATTTTCTATCACTTTGAACAAACGCTCAGGCAATTTCATAATGCCATCTCTCCAGAAGGTTCCGTCTTTGCTCTCGAAAAGTCTGTCCAGGCGAATTTTGATTTCGTCCATAGATGCGAAATTTTTTCCGTTAAGGGAATTTTGTAGAAAGCAGAACAAATGGTAGTCGGAAAAAATTTCGCATCTTTGTACGATATCAAAGTTCACCTCTACAGATTTTTCAAGAGCAAAGACGGAACCTTCTGGAGAGATGGCATTATGAAATTGCCTGAGCGTTTGTTCAAAGTGATAGAAAATAATGGACAGTACATTTGATAATAAAATTTTTGTTAGAATGTATATTTTATTGAATAAAGAAAATAAGATGAAAAAAAAAAAAACGAATGTAACAACCCAATAATTGAATGATTTTATTTTAAATAATAATGAAATTTTATTTTTGAATTTATTGCACCCGCACTGACATTTTTGCTATAAAATATTTGATAGCTAATCTATTAGTATTAAAAAAGTTTATTGTAATTCTGTCGAACAATTAATTGCTAAATAATCCATAGCAATAATATTTTATCCACGTGTAAGGTGTAAAGTAAATAAGCAGTTATCTGTTCAGTAAATGTTCTGTGTATTCTGCTATTCAGGCGTATTTTTATTCATTTAAAATGCAAATCGTCTTCACACCATTCGGTTTTGTGTTTATCTTTACTTTGGCATTTAATTTCGAATCCTTTCGCTTCAGAATACTTAAATAAAAGAAATACGACAAGTATCTATTTCTTTCTTTTGTATTCATGTTCTCTTCTTTAATTAAAATTTAAATTTTATACTTTGGCTTAAATTAAAAATAAAATTACAATTCGAAGAATATTAAAAAATATATTTTTAAACAATTGGATAGGACACGTTATAAGGATGAAAGAAGACGATATGGTAAAAAGAACACGGGAAGAATCAACAAGCAAGGCAATTGGAATGGTTAGTAAGACCGATGTATGGGTACCGCATGAGTTAATGGAGAAAAATTTGCTAGACCAATTTTTGCTTGCGATTCTCTATTGAAGCGCAATGAAATCGATCCATTTTTAAAGCGGATGGTTACAGGTGATGAAAAATGGTTATTTATGATTATGTTAAGCCTAGGAGATAATGATCTAAGCACTAAGATCCCCTGCAACCAGTGCAAAAGTCAGTTTACATCCAAAACAGATGATGCTATGCATTTGGTGGGATTGGAACGGAATCGATTATTATGAGCTGTTACCTGAAAATCAGAGATTAATTCGGAGAAATACTGTTCAAAACTAAGTGAAATAAAGCGAGAGATCTACCAGAAGCGGCCTGAATTAGCCAAAAGAAGGGCCATTGCGTTCTATGAGGACAATTCTAGACCACACGTGTCTTTGGCCACCCGACAGAAATTTTTACACCTTGATTGTGATGTTTTGGTTCATCCACCATAATCTCCCGACCTTGCACCCTCCGACTACCATTTATTTAGATCGCTTCAAACCAGCTTAGATGGTAAAAACTTCCTTGGAAGACTTGAAAATTCACCTGAATCAGTTTTTAATAGACCTCATCTCCTGTTATGATACGTTCCATGAATGTGGAATCAAAATTGACGCGATCCAGCATATCTAAAGAGACTTGTTTACGGTACTATTTTTGTAGAAAATGCAGCTCTGTTGGAACGAGACGAGCGGAGACGCGTCTCATGCCCAAATTATTCACCAAAATCGACCGAATGGACTCGTGAGAAAATCACGTGAAATCTCTCTTAAGGGTGCGCACAGCCGTATAGTTTCTTATACAAGACTAACAACCTGAAATAAAATTAGTAACAATCTATACATAAAATTTTTCAGCGAATTTTTATCCACCTAATAGGATATTTTTAATTGGCAAAAGAACTGTCATGTAATTGTAAATAAACAACTTGCGTTATTGACGCCATCTTGTAAACCATTCGACGCATATTTGTGTACCATGCGGCAAATTGTAGCTAAAGTTACCTTCTACAAATATGTTTGGAGATAATTTGTTCTATTGTGAAAATTACTTATAGTTATTGTACTTGGTAATCTACTTTTGACGCCACCTCGAATCTGCCGCGGTTCTCAATATAGGTACGGCGGATAAAAATGTTCCATTTTATGTAAAGAATACTTGTACCAAGTGGCATTTCATTATCATCAAGTATAATATTTTTCGACGAAGGCTCTAAACTATAAACAATCATGTCGAAAAAAATGTTAACGTATTATTTGAACATTTCTACATAAAACTATATAAATATAAAAATTATTTGAAACCCACAAACATATTTAAAAAATTACAGAACACTGTTGTGTAATACCTATTTTTAAGTTATTTAGCAATAACATTTTTATAATAATTTTTTCTACAATCAAAAATATCCTATTAGATAGATACAAATTATGTGCAAAGTTTGATGTATAGATTGTCACTAATTTTATTTCAGTTTATTAGTTTTGTATAAGAAACTAATAATCTCTGGGGGTTGTACGTACCGTTAAGCTAGAACGCCGATTATCGAGCACAATTTCCTTTACTTTTTCGATGTTTTCATGGGTTGAAGCGGTCGAAGGCCGTCCGGAACGTGGTTTGTCTTCGACGATCTTTCGACCGTTTTTAAACGCTTTGTACCACTCGTACGCCCGTTTTTTTGATAAAGCTGATCACCATAACACTTTTCCAAAATTTTTTACGAGTCAGCACACGTAATTCCATTCGCAACACAAAATTTAAGGTAAACTCTTTGTTCAGTAGTTTTGTTCGTTGTAAAAATCGCGACGCACTACTGAAATGTGTTAACTAAAACAGCCGATGTAATCAAATTGGTTGACAGATGCAGAGCCGCAGTAAGGAAAACTTGCGCTAGGGGCAAAACTGTGTTTTGGCACCCTTAGCAAAAAAAGGTGGTCCTCACCTCCCAAAATCCAAGTGATGAGCAAAATAAAAGGTCCTCACCTCTCAAAATCCAAGTGATGAGAAAAAAAAAAAAGTCCTCACCTTCGCAATGTTGCGCCCCTTAGTCAAGCTCGTCGGCGCCCTTTTCCTTAGTGCGCTAAGGGCCGTCGCCCCCTCCGCCACCCCTTACTGTGGCTCTGGACAGATGGCGCTCATGTTTGACACAGTAATTAGGGACAGTGCTGCCATGTTAAGAAAAAAAAAAAAATTAAATAATTATTAGGCTTTTTAAATCACAAATTCCCGCTACTTTTTTGACAGAGTATTATATATTTACTGTAAAAACATTCATATGAAAGCGTTATTTTACTCATTTTGTAGTTATTTCCGTAACTCGAATTTTCTATATGTCGATTTTTTTCAGTGAACTATGATGATTCGAATTCGAAGGGAAGTTCGACTGTACTTGTAATTTAGTATTGATTTCCCTAATCCTGAATTTATTTTTCTTATGATATTGAAATTTCGTGACTGAACTACATACAGTTACAGATGTAACATCAGTAGCACATGACTCACGTAGTGAGATTTTATCATCCAAACTGCATATGTATTAATATACATACGAAGCAATGTTGCATGTATGTTGAGCAGAGAACAAGCCAACCAATCACGAGTATGTAATTCAAATGCCTCTGTAATGATCCATAATAGTTGCATATGTACCTTACTGCAACATGCTTTTCGCACTGTCACTTCACCTTGCACCTACTTCTTACGAATCTAGCACGGGGCATTAATGATAATTGTCGACTATTTTAGAGTAATTACACTGCTGCAGAGACGTATGACATAATTAGGGACGGGGAATGAGTTATATAGGATAACTCTGCTATTATTTGTAATGTGTAACATGTGTTAATGGTGTTATTTGTATCTCTAAATGTTAAATGTTAAATTATTGTAATTAATATTTATTTAATTCAGAATTTTTATTATATTTTACGTTAAATTGTTTGAGTTGGCCTTGCATTGATTAAATTATTATTATAAGACCAGATCAGACAGATAATCTAACTCAAAAGTCTTCATCTTCTTCTTCTTCTCCTTTCAGCCCAGTGGCGTAATTCCTTGCTTGGGCCCCTGCAGAATTTTCTTTGAGTTCTTTACTAGGTTTGTCAATTTTGTTTAGGGAGACCAAATTACCAAAATAGTAAGAAAATATAACTTAGAGGTTTGATGGGCCCTTAAATGCCGTTTTCCCCCGGTATTTGCAGGCATAGCGGGTCCGTATTTACGCCACTATTTCAGTATAATTTTTTGTCTTCTTGTCCTTAGCCTGTTATTGGCATTTTTTGTTGTTAGTTGCTAGTGTTTCGTAGGTATGACAAAAAACTCTTAGGTCGTCATTCATGTATCTGTCTGCCAGTCTGTCTGTATAGTAGAAATTTTGGCGAAAGTTTGAAATAACCTAGAAAGTTAAATTGGTATGTATATACCAGGGATCGGGTATTTTTTTGTCGATAAGAACACTCGTGGTTCGCAAGGTCGTCTAATCTAGCGCTGATCACTCAAGTCGAATCACCAATAGATGCGATGTGGATATTGGGCTCAGTATGTGTGTGTCTCGATAGCGAGGGCGCCTTGTTGCCAACCCCTGGCATATACAGTTATGTATCCGAATATAAGAGAAATATTTAGACTTAAATTTATTCAACGAATAAAGTTGAGAATATCGCATCATTCTATTGACAGCCACCTTAATTTCTTCGGACACCGTTATTTTGGACGTTTGCCATTGCTGATAGTACTAGGCTAGAATAGTACAATATAATGAGTTTTAATATCAAAAAGATATAACACTTCATGAGTATATAAAAAATAAATTCGAATTTATTATTAGTACTGGGTACATCTTATAAAGTCGTATCTTACCAACAGACAGCAATTTGTAAACGTTGGTATTGCTAGATCAAAATTATCTGACATAAATCATGGAGTTCCCCAAGGATCTGTTCTGGGTCCCATTTTATTCCTGATTTATATCAATGATTTGCCTCATGTAAATATTAAATCAAACACCATCCTCTTTGCCGACGACACTACGGCCCTCCTGAGCAATAGCTCACTACTGTCACTTTTGGACCAAAAAGATTTATCTTTGACTTATTTAAACAGCTGGTTTTTGGCTAATGAGCTAACTTTGAATATCAGTAAATCTCAGCATATGATATTCTCAACAAGAAACCTACAGCAGGCCAATAATTCAGGTACGGTAACCTTTTTAGGATTGGAAATCGACAGCAAGTTATTATGGGACCAACATGTAAACAAAGTAGCCAATAAACTTTGTGCATCTGTTTTTTGCTTAAGCAACTTAAAATGGTGCGCGTCTAAGTCAGTCTTAAAAACATATTACTTTGCCTCTATCCAGTCACATCTATCGTACGCCTTATTGATTTGGGGTCATTCCACCCAAACAAAAAGGCTATTTGCTTTGCAACGCAGAGCAATAAGGATCATGAGCAATATACAATACCGATCCAGCTGCAAAGAAAATTTTGTAGAATTGGGCATTTTAACCTTGCCGTCCCTATACATCCATCATTGCCTCCTGTATGTACATAACAACCTCTCTACGTACTCTGTCCAAAGTTCTCTCCACGTACACGACACGAGAAACAAGAATGATATTCGTCCTGAATTTACCAGACTCAGGAAATCAAGGTATAGCGCAAATTATCATGCAATTAAATTCTATAATGTTCTACCATCCGCCACCAAGAGCCTTAACTTCGTAAGATTCAAAAAAGTAACTAAACAATATCTAATTGCCAAGGCTTTCTACTCTACTGAGGAATACCTACGAAATGATTTTGGTGACTTAAATGAGGTTCTGTGATCAGGCTTTACGTTCAGATTACGTTCTATCAACTTGAAGTGTCTCTGTTTATTTTCTGATTAGATTTCTTAAAATTATATTTTTATATTATTGTAATGCACATGATTTAATTTGTAATATGTGTAATACATTATGGACCTTTGTAAAAATGTACAACATTTAATACAATAAATATATATATATTATTATTATTATTATCAGCAATGGCAAACGTCCAGAATAACAGTGTCCGAAGAAATTAACGTTGTTGTCAATAGAATGATGCGATATTGTCAACTTTATTCGTTGAATAAATTTATTCAACGATGGTGAAACAAAAGTAAAATGTAACATATTATCAAAAATAAGGAATGCTCATAAAATGCTGGTAAAGTACTTCGTATAGGATGAGTGCGCAATACAAATGTGAAGTACATTATTAATACTGGCGTTGCACAAACTTTTAGTGCCAGCAATTTACTAATAGAAAAAGCAGTTTGCCGGCATTCGGTCGATGGTTGAATGTTTGCTGGGTACATTCTAGCATCAGAGTAGAAATAACTTGGCCTAATATTTTCTAACAGAGATATTATTTATCATGACCGTGGAAACGTTACATATAAGTATGAAAAAATTGAGACTTTTTTCGAAATTTTTTGTTTTATCAAAAAACGTCTCAAATAAAAGTTATTAGTTATTGCATTTATAGCAACTTTTGTTTGATAAATTTTATCGAAATATTTTTCTGTTGCTAAATTTTCGCACAAATCTTAAAATCGACACGAGTTAACTCCCATTTATAGTCAACCGATTTTTACCAAAAGTTGATCAACTTATGCCATTGATGGCAGAAGCTTAAATATGAAGTTTTATAAAAATCCTTAGCCGAATTTGCTCTGCATGTGTACACAGACAGACAGACAGACAGACAGACGGACGGATGGACGGACGGACGGACGGACAGACAGACCGACAGACATAATGCTAAAAATAGTCAAAACGTTATGTAGGGACCTCAATTCATGGAGATCCATCGAAATCTCGAAATTTCAAAATCGGTATGATCACAATACCTCCCTTAGATATGTTGGCGGTAGGTAAAAATATGGCCGAACTCTTTTGACGCTATTTAAATAAATAAAATTATTAATTATTTTACTTGTGTTATTGTAAAATTACAAATAATATATATATATATACAGTATTGGCTATAAAGATAGCAACTTTTGATAATCCTCTTTTATTTTTATTTTATTCAATATTTTTAAAATAAAAAAATGTAATTCGTACCTTTAACAATCCTCTACATATATTATAGTAAAAAATTAAATTTTAACATTAAATGAATTATTATTAACAGATAATTTTTAATATTTTGTATAGTAACCACTAGTATTTATAACTTCCCGACATCTTTTCGGCATTGATCCTAATAATTTCGTGATCATTTCATTATCAATATTAGACCAGGCACCCTGCAAAGCTTTAAACAAATCTTCAATATTTTAATGCGTTTTGTTTCTAATCTTTCTGTCGACAATCTCCCAAAGGTTTTCTATTGGATTTAAATCGGATGACTGTGACGGCCAAGTCATTACGTTAATTTTTGAATCCTCGAACCATTCTTTGACCAACTTCGAAGAATGTTTTGTGTCATTATCATGCTGAAAAATATGTTTTAAAAGCATGAACTCATCAGAATAAGGTTCCATAACATTCTGATGGATGTCTATATATTTAAATCGATCCATTATTCCTTCAATGTGGTATAGAGGACCCATACCATATCCAGGGAAACAGCCTCTTGCCATCACACCACCTCTGCCATGTTGAACTGTTAGCAAGGTGTATTTTTGAACTAATCTTTTATTAGCAGGCCTCCTAACGTAACTTACACCATCACTTTTAAACAAATTGAACTTAGATTCATCACTAAAAATAACTTTTTTCCATTGATCCACAGTCCAGTCAATATGATTTTTAGCAAATTCTAATCGGGCCTTCACATTCTTTTTGGATAGAAGTGGTTTTTTAGCGGGACGGTGACTAAAAAGACCCTCACTAACTAATCTTCTGCGAATAGTTCTTATTGAGATGTTTTCTTGATCCATTTGTGGCAAAAGGTCCAAAATTTTCTCCGATGACAGATAGGGGTTATTGGTAGATAAATAAATAATTTTGTTATAAGTTCATTTTGTAGTTTTTCGTGGCCGTCCTGGAATTTTTTAAACTTCAAACGTACCTTCTTCTCGAAATCGTTTTATAATTCGCGACACAGTAGATTTATAAACATTTAAATTTTGTGAAATCATATTTTGCAGCAGCCCGTATTTAAAACCAGAAATAATTAAGTTTCTAATTTCACTTGAAACAGTTTTACTACGACCCATGATTGACAATATAAACTGAAATATTACTTGTGCAAGACATATTATTTATGGATAAAACCTGCATATAACAAGAAAATTCAACTAGTTGCAATATTTTTATCCGAGCAAAAATGAAGAAATAATTTATTATTAATCTGTGAGTCAGATTATTTGACTATTGATTGATGTAACAGATAAAATATGATTAAATTATAGAACTAAGAGTATTTATTTTCCAATATTATTATTAAAATTTGAAAAATTTAAAAATTATAAAAGTTGCAATCTTTATGGCCAATACTGTATATATATATATATATATATATATATTTTTTTTTTTGTAGCTAACACTTTGCATTATTCACCTATATTATTTGCTACTAACCACATGAAAACATGAATCAATCGAGAAATTATATTTTTATTTGAACTATGCATTGCAACTTCGAAACCGGCTGAGCTATTCTGAAGTTGGGTTCGTAAATGTAAAGAGTTATGGACAAAATCACCAATTTTAGTAGAAACTGAACTGCCACACAGCCTGACACCTAACGGTAACAAAAGCTAAACGATTAAGTAAGTAAGTAAGTACATAACAAGGAATAATTTAAATTTGATGTATAATTTTATATTGCAACGCTGAAAATGAGTCTTAAGGAGGGACATTAAAATATTCTATCCTATGTACTACAACGCAACTCTTACTGTAGTTATCTTGCCGTATATTTTTAATAATACACACTACTGAAGGTTTTTTCTAGTTGCTATTAACCTTATTCTCACTAAATTTCCACGAAACATAACAATAAAAATACTCACATAATAAGAAAAAGTAGTTATTTTCTAACCAAAAAACTTGATTAAACCTGGTGTTCTCTTGTGGTGGTGATATTTTCCAATCATGTGACAGAAATGCATATTTAAATGCAAGTCACCTACAAACTCTTACTAAAATACATAGCTCTTGAAACAGAACACATCTTACAATTTGTAACTGGAAGCGATACAGACACTTTGATGTCTGGTCCAAGATGCCGATCTTACTGAGATAGCTCGTGAGCAGCATTGTTTACAGAGACTTGAAACTCGCTCGATGAAGTAGCACTTGATAGAAAAATGGACGAATGCTTTGTTCTGAGAAAAAGATGCTCTTTACTATGCTTTACAATGCTTCCACTACATATTTTATTTGTATATTGAGATTTGATCAATCACTGTATTGTTTTGATTCATGTTTTCTTTATTTAATATATTTTTGATAGATTTCTTCGCTATTCCTAACTAAAACTAAATAAAAATTATTTATTTCCTTTGAAATAATTAAATATCCTTTTAAAACCTTCCTTTACTTAATTTAATTAGAATTTTTAGGCTAATGGGGCCGCAAGCATTAAATTATTTGTACCTGCCGTTTGAGCGTTAAGCAAGGGTACGGACATGAGTTCAACTGCTGCTTATGTCAAATAATTTGTTTAAAAAAAATATTTGTTCAAATTACAGGTTTTGCTTAGCCGTTCGCAACCGGTTATAATCTGTAGGTGTACTCTAAAATATAGATGTAATACTAAACATACTCCATAATGTAGACAGATTGAAAATATGGTCATGAAAATTGAAAACAGGAGGCCTAGGCTCTCCTCGGGCTGTTGCGCCAATGATTATTATTATTATTATTATACCTAACGAATGATTGAGAAAAAATCCGTCAGAGTAAGCCGTGGAAGAGAAAGACAGGAGATAATAAAGCAACAACACTAAGGACTGTTTATTACTGTCATTTTTGACAGTTGCTTTGTATCTACCTATAAAACTCTGAAATGTGTGAAAATTCCCACTCCTCATTAATTTTTAGGATTTTGTAGGTATGACCCGAAAACCCTTGTAGTGGCACTCATGTGTCTGTCTCTTTGTTCGGTATACATTGTATCCGAACGGATGAACAAAGACATTTGAAATTTTGCATGCTTGTACAATGCTTTGACACACATTTAGATAAACTATAGAGAGTTCCAAAAACACCTCGTTGGAAAAATATAAACAAATATTCTGTCAAGAAAATAGCGGGATTTGTTAAATAAAGCACACAATTTTCATTTTAAATTTAATTTGTCGCCTTCAAAGTAGGCCCCATTTGACGCAACACAAATTTTCCAGCGTTATTTCCAGTTTTCGAAACACCCTATATAGGCGCTTTCAGGTATAGCCTTCAGCTCATTCAACGAATTTTCTTTTATGGCCTCGATCGACTCAAAACGGGTTCCACGTAGCGGTAATTTTAATTTCGGAAATAAAAAGAAGTCACACGGGACCAAATCTGGTGAATACGGTGGTTGCTCGATGGTATTTGTCCCGTTTTTTGCTTTAAATTCAGTCTTAATTGCTGTTCTATGCGATGGTGCATTATCATCATGTAAAATCCATGAATCGTTCTTCCACAATTTTGGTCGTTTTTGACGAATTTTCTCCCGCAAACGTTTCAATACGGCCAAATAATATTCTTTATTGACCGTCTGCCCTGTCGGGACGAATTCATGATGCACCAAACCACGAATATCAAAGAAAACAATGAGCATGACCTTGACTTTTGGGCGAATTTGACGTGTTTTTTTTTTTGGTTTTGGCTCGTTTTTTGTCCGCCATTCTGATGCCTGCTGACTTGTTTGCATGTTAAATTCATAGACCCATGTTTCATCACCTGTTATGATGCGTTCCATGAATGTGGGATCAAAATTGACGCGATCCAGCATGTCTAAAGAGACTTGTTTACGGTACTGTTTTTGTAGAAAATTTTGTAGATCTGTTGGAACGAGACGAGCGGCGACGCATCTCATACCCAAATTATTCACCAAAATCGACCGAACGGACTCGTGAGAAACGTTCAAATCACTTGAAATCTCTCTTAAGTTACAACGCCAATTATCGAGCCCAATTTACTTTACTTTTTCGATGTTTTCGTCGGTTGAAGCGGTCGAAGGCCGTCCGGAACGTGGTTTGTCTTCGACGATCTCTCGACCGTTTTTAAACGCTTTGTACCACTCGTACGCCCATGTTTTTGATAAAGCTGATTCACCATAACACTTTTCCAACATTTTTAACGAGTCGGCACACGTAATTCCATTCGCAACACAAAATTGAAGGCAAACTCTTTGTTCAGTAGTTTTGTTCATTGTAAAAATCGCGACGCACTACTGAAGTGTGTTAACTAAAACCGATGTAATCAAACTGGTTGACAGATGGCGCTCATGTTTGACACAGTAAATAGGGACAGTGCTGCCGTCTTATGAAAAAAAGATTTAAAAAAAATTATTAGCGCGGGATTTTTAAATCACAAATTCCCGCTACTTTTTTGACAGAAGGTATATATATATATATATTCGTTTATCGGTTCTTTGTCGATCAATCGGCATGTAAAGTCTTGTTTACTATACCACGTAGCAAGGGCAGGTATTTTTATAGCCATATAATAGAATATTTGTTTGTGTGATTCTATCCCAGTTTCACTTTGAATTTATTTAAAGAAAGAGTTCCTTTTAAAAACAAAAAGTGAGATAATAAAGTACGTATTTAATCTATCGATTTTTAATAAAATTTGAATATTCATCTTGTTGAATATATTTTAGGTTTTATTGTAATCGGTTAGAAAATATTGTTTTATCCATTTTCTGTTTTAAAAGTACATTACCTGAATGGTTCTTTATTCGCCGGAGGGTTTTGTGTAAATGTCTGGCATGCTCTTTCTCTGGTAGCAGATGTTCTCAGGAAGGAAGATTATTACATCTTCCTTCTCTCTGCTTGTTTTTTTATCAGCAAGAAAACTGGTAATGACTTTTTGAAAATCGCAAAATTATACTTTCATATTTTTCCTTCAGTTGTCATCTTTTCTATTAAATGGAGAGTATTTTCTTTGATTATTTCTTAAGTCTTTTTTTGACTGCATAATATATTTTGACTGACATTTTCTGTATTAACAGAGACGTATAAAAACCAAAAAACAGAATAAAAGGGTGCTTTTAACATTCGAACGAAATAAAACCCTCTTGAACTGTCCTTGTTTGGAATTAAATACAATTATCTGTTTCTTTGATTTAATCGGTAACTAGATTTTGTACGATAGTCTGTTTTTTAATTCGGAAGAGCAAATGCAAAAGATAGATTTAAATTAGTACTTTTTTTATAGAAACAATTGTTATTTTCGTGTCGTGTAATTATATTACATAATTATACATTATTATCCATATATGAGTAAAAGTATACGTCTAACATTTCCATAATTATGATATATTTCACTAAATATATCATACACAACCCTGGTCGTGATGGAAATTCGTGACGATACCTATCTTACCGTAAAAAAGAAAGTAAAAACAATTCTTATCAACATATACTTAAATTTCGCGACTCAACAAAACATACTAATCACATTATACCTTACAAAACTACAGTATAACCAATTGAAGATGTTGCAACTTACAAATAATAAAGATGCCATCCGTACAATGATTTCCAGTGGTATACAGAGATGGAGTTAGATTTTTAATGGTTTGCCATCATCTAGATAGGAAATTCAGTCAGTAAAGGCATTGAATTTATTTATGATAATTGCATTTTATTGGTATTTGCATATTGTAATGAGAATTCTTATTTTAAAGATCATAGTCGTACAACTTTAAAAGAAATATTTAGACTAAGCATGGAAACATAGTTTTGAAATCTGGAAAGTTAAGATTTCCATCAATTTTTGAAATAACAATGAAAAATACAACTTAACTACTTGTACCTTTAGTAACAATTTCGATACTGACTACTATTTGACATTACATTACTATATATTTGACTTACAAGAGACAGTATCAAGGCCATCTTAAATAAGCAAACATTTTGGTCCCCAAATAAGTAGGACAAAAATTGAATTTATGGCAAGATCTCCAAATACAATTAATGTCACTTCTAATTTTTTTGAAGACTATAAATCTCTCAAGGATACGAAACGCTTTCAAATACCTTGGGAGCATCATATGCTGTGATGGTAGTCTTCATGCAGAAATAAATAATCGACCATTAGCTGCTGCTTAGTCATTTGTAAGCCTTTCAACTACAACCTCAGACTCGATAATAAAAATAAATGTGAAGCTGTCTATAAAGCTATTGTGCTACCTACACTATACGCGTCATAAATCGTCGATACTAGTGCAGTAGATTTCAACAGTTTACTAAGAACAATCTTGAAAGTAAATGGCAGGATAACGTCGATAACATATTTGTTCTCAGCAGGGCCAACTCCACCAATATAGTGTGCTTAGTTATACAAAACCAATTCAAATGGGTTGGACACGTAATATGTATACCAGTGCCTTCCAAAGCAGCTACTTTATTCTGATCTGCAAACTGGTGTTCGTAATGCAGGAACACCCAGGAAAAGATACAAACGGGAACCCATAAAGGAAGGGTTGGTGAATTATCAAAATATGTGGTGTAGAACTACAAGGGAGGCATTATTCGTGTATGAAGACCAAAGACAGCAAGCCGTAGAAGCCAAAGCTACCTCGAGGAAACAGAGAATATCAGATAACAACAGCACTACCATGCTAACATTCTCTATCTGTGACAGACGATTTACGGCCAAATTAGGTCTCTATAGTCGTCTTGGACCGCATGAAAGACGAAGGCATAACACTCTATAAAATAAACATATTTATTGTGACTCCTATAGTCAAAATCGACGAAGGATTATTATTATTACTATTAGGTTATGCGCTTTTTTTAACTTCCATTATCACCAGGAATAGACGTATCTCTCTATGTTTTTTCAAATTTATTTTTTGTAGCATTTCTGTGTCTTACCATCGTCCTTATGCCTCATCAAAAATTGATTTTCATTGAAGCCTATGATATTCTTATGTTCTACGCCATCTTTCCATTGACTTATTGGTCTTTCCTTTTCTTAAAAAAAGAAACACGTACAAAAATATTATGAAAATATTTCTTCAATGATGCTTCCAAGAGGGCAAAATCAGTCATGTGATGTTGTCCACAATTGTCCTAAACACTCAAGGAAGAGAGTCATTAATTTGTGTTTTAAATTTATCTTTGATTATTTTTTTGTTGTGACCTCTTAAGTGTACATTTATATTAAAATTATACAAATTAGTTAGGTCTGTACAATCATAATAGCCGTTCATAATTTTGAATAGCTCAATAAGGTCGCCTCTAGTGCGCCTTTGTTGAAGAGTTGTTAAATTAAGTAACTTAAGCCTATTTTCATACGATAGATTTTTACATTGTACAGGTGGCAGTGGTTTTATGCTGAACCCGTTCTAACAAGTCCTTTCTAAGATAAGGAGACCAAATTTGAAAAGCATACTCTAATACGGGTCTAACGTATGATTTGTAGAGTTGAAGAAAAGTTCTTGAATCTAAATGTTTAAAAGCTTTTGACACTAGGTAGAGTATGCTATTCGTTTTTTACAATATTTTTTATGTGAGGGTGCCACTTTAGGTCACTAGTTACTGACACACTTAAATGTAACTGTTCATAAACACTTCTTAACATGATATCATCAATTACATTATTAACTATTGGATTGATCTTACCAAAAGCACTGTACACATCGATCTATTTAATGGAAGTAACCATTGTTCAGTCCAGTTAAAAACTATGTTTAAATCATCTTGAAGAGAACTGACACTATTCGGAGGACAAAAACACTTCGTATCGTCTGGGAATAAACTTATTTAATTGTTTATAGATTGGGAAAAATCTGCTACAGTCTGTTTCAAACGGTTAGGCGGAACAAAATGGAAATTTTGTTCTTTTAGGTTGTCACGAGAAGGGACCTTGCTAGGGTTATTTAATTATTCACGTTGGAATGTCAAAATTTAAAATTCCAACAATGAAACCATGGAAACGTATGATATATGTCAATGTCAATTATTTTTTTTATATATTTTAATGACAAAAATATAAATAATTGGGAAATTTGTAATAAGAATGACACAAAAAATTAACATATAAAGAAAATGACATTTTAAAATGATGAGAAAAATTACCAAAAAATGTTTATTGTAAGTATGATTTACAAAGCTTAAACAAAACGGCCGAAAAGCACGATTTAAACGATGAAAGTAACTAGATTGCAAAATCTAGTTCCGCTTAACCGTTTGGAACAAACTGTATGTATATTTAGAACAACGGGGCCTAACACAGACCCTTGGGGGACTCCACTTGTTATCTTGTATGGGTCCGAAAACACTTGATTTACTTTCACCCGCGTGCTTCTGCCTTCTATGAATGACTTAATGCACTCTAGAAGCTTGCCTCTTATACCTACGTGTTCCAGCTTCATAAGAAGGCATTTGTGTTGCACTTTTTCCTAGAAAATTATCGTATTTTCAATAATTTATTTGTATATCAATCCAAATTCAATAATCCATCCTAATACGGTCCTGCCTCATGCGTACACCATATACTCTACACTAAGTTCAACGTAAGGTCACTGGGTGTAAAAAAGCGTTGTTGGGCAACATCGAGGTCAAGGGACATGATCCCTCTCACCTCTCAAGCCCTTCTTCTAAATTTCGTTGAGACGTATGTTTACTTACATGTCACATAACGGGCCCGATTGTGCGTGACACGTACAACTTGTTAAGACATGTTAATATATCGATTATGTTGTTTAGATTTGTTTGACAGGTTTTGATTGAATAACGAAGAGTAATAGGGTGTTGATTTTTGGACATTTAGAAATTGAATTTCTTTAGAGCTGCTTAGGACTATTTGATATAGTTGTAGTGTGGTGTCCAAATATGTAATCGTGATGGAAATAATCCCATCATTTGTTTATTTATACAGGGATGTCAAACTCATTTCAGCACTGGGCCATTTTACTAAAAAGTAAAATTCACGCGGGCCGCACGATTTTTTTTTAGGGTTTTGTAGGTATGACCAAAAAACCCTTATATACTAGCGTCGGCGAATCAGTGCAGTTACGTCACAATACGTAATAAACGAATGTTTGGAACAATGCAATTGTTTGTTACGTCGTGTGACGTAACTGCACTGATTCGCCGATGCTAGTATACCATCATTTTGTCGTCTGTCTGTCCGTCTCTCTGTCCGTCTGTCTGTCTGTTCGGTAAAAATTGTAGCCAAACGGCTAAACCTAGAGAGTTGAAATTTGACAAGCTTATACAACTCTTTGACCCGCACATAGGAAAAATACTAAAACATCTAAAAAACATATCCCCCTAAAAATATAAACAAATATCTGTTAATCGAAAAAAAAATATATTTTTTTAAAATTCTGAGTAGGGTATCAAATTAAAACTTTTAATACGTGGATTAACGATTAAAATTTAATTTTTGCCCAGATGGTTTAAACTAATCTGAAAAAATTCTAAGTAATGTATATTTGTGTGAACCGGAATAGTACAACAGGAATTTTTTATCAGATTATGTTTTCGGAAAATAACGCATTTTTTGTGTTTTTTGCTTGATCATGTAAAATATTTAATAACTAATGTAACATAGTAAACCAGCATGCTTTAATAGTGTAATGGTTAGCATGCTCTGCGTTCTACTTTGCAAACTAAGGTTCGGTCCGGTCTCGAGACAATTTTATTTTTAATTTTTTTGTTGCATTTTTATTTTGTTTAATTATTTTTTCAAAATTCTAGTTATATTTGGGCAAATGTTGCATTTCATTTTTAAAAGCGTAAATTTAATAACCAGTGGAAATTGTTGAAATTGAATACACGAAATCAGAGGGGCAGAGTTATGACTTAAAACAACCAATGGAAGCCATAGACGCAATTTTCAAAATCTTAATGAACCTTGCTATATAAAAAAAAAAAAACTGCACATTTAGAAACCTAACTAATGGTATTAGGCATTCGAATTAAAATTAACAAAATAAAATATTTTACCATAGAATTTGTTTTGGCACCCCAAATAATCATCATTGACTTACTAAATACCTGCGAAACCTTGAAATGTGTGAAAATTGACACTTCACATTAATTTTATTATATTATTACTCATTCTGTTTTTCAGTTTCCACCATTTTTCTGAATATTTATTTGAAGGAAATATAGAAATAACATTTAATTAATAAGAATTAAATTTTGCTAAAATATTTTCTTTATAGAACAACAAAACAAAAACGGTTAGAAATCAGCGTACTGGTATTGTACACAGCAGTTGCACTTATTTAAAAGTCCTATTTGAAAGTTCTGCTTACGAGTATATTATTTAGAATTACGGGGAAACACCGATCTACTGAGTATAGCACTGCCTTGGGTAACTGCAACATTTACCACCTGACTATTGGTTTTCTGCCCTTTGCTGAAATCTTAACGCCGCGGCCCGAACAGATTCTGTCATGAGGTATTTTCGTTCAAATATATTTTTATAATAATACATGTAGTATTAAAAATTATTATAGTATAAGAAATCGTGGCTGCCAGTTTGACTTCCCCGATTTATACGATGGTGATGTAACTAATTATTTTTGAAAATTAGTGAATTAGGTAAATACATAAATCATCTTCTTCATAAATCCGTAATAGATTTAGATTATTGCCAAGAATCCATCGTCTTCTTGGTTGTCCAGAATATCGTCTACCTTTCCGTTGATATTCCCTGATGGATATTGGAAAGTTATCCATCCAAATATAACAATGCAGCAATGATGTTAGTAAGCGTACGACTTTTAAATAGTTAAATAGAGAGTTTAGATTATTATGATTTCCTAGTTAAACTAAATTATTTTGTCCAGCCTCTATTTATTAGATATTTGTAACTTTTTAATAAATAAAATAATTCTAATTAATTAAAAATATAAATGTATCATATTTTCGGACAAGAAAACAAACAAAATATGTACATATATACCATATTTTCGGACGGAGGGAGTAATAAATATTCATGTTTTCTAAAATTATGTTTTATTTTTAATTTTAATATTAATACATATACATATGTACGTCGGCGTTGAAAGATTATTAACAGAATCAAAAAGATTAAGATAATTTTTAATGAGATATGAATTAAGAATTTACTAATTGCAATGTTGGATATTAAGACTCAACTAATCAGTTGTGACCCGTCTGTCAGCCAAGTAGTGTGCAAAGATGTGCTTCATCTTGTGACCAGTAAATATTGTTTAAATAAAGAATGTGATAGTGTATTGGTTTTCTTTGTTAATAAAGTGATTATGTAAAAGTGATTGTTGTTTTGCTGTTCCATTCTTCACCTACATTATCCGATTGAAGAGATAATGATGAATTAAAGAAGGAGCAGAACATCAGTTGTTTGTTTGAAAATGCAGGTACTGTCCACTTAATTTATTTTTCGACTGTATATATTTACATTTATTGATTTTGTATTCCATAGTATAGTTGGTTTCTTTAGTTTAGCTTTTCAAATCCAGTAACTTTTAAGGATTGAATGAAGCTTTTGATCATTTTGTTTAGAAAAAGTACACTTCAAGTGTTAAAATGTGAGCTACTGACAAGTTGAGAAAATCAATTAGTTCCGCTTAGACTATAAAAATAAAGTAAAGTCAGATATCTGAAATACAGATACAATATATATATATATATATATATATATATTCAACACTGCCTATAGTCTGTAATACATAAAGCAAGTGTTAAAATCTATCTACCTTAATAATAACACCTATATTTTATATGTAATCATATTGTAAGTTCAGTGAATAGTTTGCAACAAGGTAACATTACAAATCCCTCGTATAATAGAGCGGGAATAATCAAAGCATGAATGGTTATTGACAGGTCTCACAAAGCCCGAGTCAGTACCATATCGACTTGAGGAGATTACACGAAATGGCAATATGTGCAAATGTATGACCCGCACCTAGTTTCCAACTATAATAAAACCTAGAGAACCACCATAGCATTTACTATATTTCACACATCAATACACGAATAGTACAAAAGATTTCAGAAGACGTACATTACGATCGAGGAAAAAATGTTTCCAGATAGCTTGGAATTTATTTGTTTTTAAATTAGCATAGAATTTTTAGCTTAAAATTTTTTTAAATTAAATTCATGGCCTATTATTCGCTTTTTTTAATCATAATGTACAAGATATTTCAGAAGACGTAACATTTTATTTACGCCTCTTGAAATATAAGCCGAGATCTCGACAATATAATAGTGACGTCTTTTTGACGAACAGGTGATTAAAGATGTTAATAGTATTATACTATGGTCTGATTTATAGAAATGTTCATCTTCGCATGGACGTATCTCAAAAACGAAATGCGATAAAGACCTGCGGTTGAAATTTTTGAAATCTTGAGGTCCTAGTTGACTTGTAGCATTATTTTGAAACAAAAACATTTTTTGAAAATTTTTCATTTTTTCAAAATTTTTAAAAAAAATTGACTTTTTATATGGTTGAATAGCAAAAGAAAGCTCTATTCAAAATTATCATAATCTACTATAAGTTTCAGATGAAGAATTAAAATGGACCCCGATAACTAAAGCGATAAAAAAAAAATGCAAAGTAAATTCACCATGAAAAAGTGCGTGAAGAAAGTTCACAACAAAATCACTTAATATTTTAATTCTGTGTTAAAATTAAAAACAGGAAAATTTACAATTTCGTTCATATCTAGTAACCGATGTCCCGACATGTGAACATACGACAGATTAACATGTGACACTTTAACATGGACAGATGAACATGCGACAGATGAACATCATTTTAACACACGACAAATGAACACTGACATATTATCTTAGCGACAGATGAGCATAAGTCAATTGAACACACGACATTTGATCTCACATTTCATTTATATTTTTATTTTTTATTTATCCTGGAATATAAGTTCAGCGGTTGGTCAATGGTTGATCATCGGTTGGTCATCGTTTAGCCAGCAGTTGGTCAGCGGTGGTTTGCGGTTGGTCAGCGACAGAATACAGATTTTCAGACTTATTTATATAGGTTTTCAAAATCAAATAATTATGCGAAAAATTATGTTTGGTATTTTTGAATTTTTTTTATATTTTTGTTTTGTTCTATGAGATAACTTGGTATATCTTGATCTTTCTGGTTATTTTAAACAATCTTATACTTCGGTATATCTCGATGTCGGTAGGTAAAAAGAATGATTTCGTTCTAATTTTGTTTATTAGTGAAGCGATTATAGGTACATTGGAACAAAAAAATAAAAATGAAATGTGAGATGAAATGTCGTGTGTTCAATTGATTTATGTTCATCTGTCGCTATGATAATATTTCACAGTGTTCATTTGTCGTGTGTTAAAATGTGTCTATGTTCATCTGTTGCATGTTAATCTGTCCATGTTAAAGTGTCGCATGTTAATCTGTCGTATGTTCAAATGTCGTGGAACACTAGTAACACTGTAACACTGTATATTTTCGTAGAACAAAGGTATCGTTAAAATGGTCTCTTAATGTGGCAACTTTGGTCTAATTTAAACAACCTCGTATCTCTTACCGTTCTCGAGACCCTATGCTAAACCACTAGTTTTTGGGACACATTACATTACAAAAACCTTACGAAGTACAGGTACTATAGCTAGTGAGTAATAAATTTGAATTGCCAGTATAGTAGTTATAATTGTAACCATTGACAATGGTTATGTCTGAGAGGAAAACATTCGTTATCTCGCCTTTTGTGTGCAGGTAGCCACTGGCACACTTCCACTTCTTCACCGTTCGATAGTGCATCGGGTGCATTTCCTGACAATAATGAATTTACACCAAGTTAAATTGCGTTCCCCACAATGTTGTGTCCTCACTGTTGTCAATTGCCTTGAATGTTTTTCATCCGGTTACTGCAGTTACTCTGACAATCTGACAATCTAATTACTGACAATGCACTCCAATCATTGAAGGTACGGACCATTGTTAACGTTTTGATTTACACGAAAATTAAGTTTACTTTTTGTTTCATCATTAACGTGACCCATTAAACTTTAATAATTGGAAACAGAATGTAAGGCAAAAAATAACAATAATTTAATGACTTCACTTTTTGGTACGTTTACATGCCAAAGTTTGTTTCTAAATACAACATACTGCCACCTGTCCGCATGACGTCATCTCATATGTTGGAGGATCACAAACTGTTAAAGCTATATACTGTCATGTTAAATAGATGATTATCAAATTAGCATTATTTGAATTTGGCACGTCTAATTATGTTGATTTTATATCTACGTTTCTAAGGAAAAATTAAAAATTTAATTATTAAAATTATTAGTATATCAGTGTGAATTAATAACTTGTCAAAAGTCTAGAGTTGTCCACCGAAATCACGTTCTCGTTTCTTAAGTTTGCGGGTTTGAGATCGGAAACAGAAGGTTTTGTGTTTGCGTGTCAGGATGGTGTTATAAATACTTTGGCGTACAGGGCCCGCATATTCCAAATGGCGGAGTCCACACTCTGTAGGTTGTGCCACCACCATCCTGAAACGATTATGCACATTATGTCTGCTTACCCATCTCTTGAAGCGTCGAGCTACGTGTCTGGACATAATGCTGCACTCCGCGTGCTCTACTACCATCTTAGACATGCCTATGGTATTGACCAAATACCGGTTATACCGTACATCCCTTCTGACATAGAATCGGTGGTGAAAAATTCCATGTGCCGAATTTATTGGAATTACTCCTTTCTCACATCGAGGTTACTGACAGCCACTTAACCGGACATAACTCGGACATCGATATCATGGATATCGAGATGGATATCGAGATCAAACAAATGTGATCGAATTCTTAAGACTTGCTGAGAAGAATATCTCTCTCAAGGAGGAGAAAAAGAGGTCCAAGTATATGGATCTCTTGTCCGAGCTTAGAAAGCTGTATCCAGGGTATAAAGTAGTCCTGATAGTTGGTAATTTGGGTGGTATGAAAGCTTCCTATCGAAGAGAAATCGAGTCCAGTCCCACCTGCAGATCTTCTGCCACCTCTTTGATCTGCAGGATGCAGAAAACAGTGCTGCTCGGGTCACTCCGCATTCTGCGGGCACTGGATCTGACGTAATTTCCGCGTCTGCATATCGGCTTTGGGATGCAGTGTGTATTTAGCTTCACTGGTCTAGTATGACGCGGCTCAAAATGTTGCTGAAGTTGGCGATTAGTGGACGAAGACAAAGGACATCCATAAGGAAATGTATCCTGTTTATAGTGAAGAATGTTTGTCGCGTAAAGGAGTGTACAACTGGGTCGAGAAATTCTCTCAAGGACGCTTAAAAATTGAAAACACCGAACTGGGCGTTCAGATGGCGAATGATGCAACAATTCGATCGAGATTGTTCGAGTAAACAGACGAATTACAATAGACAACATAGCAACTGTAACAGGATGTTCTCATGGTTTGGCCTACAAAAAACATCTTGACAGCAAACGTTTCGCCGGTGATAACGATGTTGAACGAGAGGTACGCATGTGACTGAGACTGCAGCACAAAGACTTTTATACAGCAGGCATTGGGGCATTGATAAAGCGATGGGATAGGTGTATTAATGTTGGTGGCGACTTTGTTGAAAAATAAAACTTGTTTTTGGCTAAGTATTTCTTTGAGTATATTTTTAATAGCCTTTTGTGACTTAATTACTGACTTTCCTTGTATATACAGATATTTTATGACTTTAGGACTCTACTTTTTATTGACTAGGTCGATATCTTATAAACAATTATAGATACAAGGATGCCACTTGCCAAAAACCGCCATTACCATTTTAAACAAATAGGATTACCCATCGGCGAACAGTGGGGCAAAATCGCAAAAAACCTGGCAGAAAGTCGAAAAATGAAAATGGGCGTAACGTTAAATTTTTTGGGGGTAATGTATACTAGAGACTCTGGACCAACTTATCCGCCCATTTTGGCCAGCTCAAAACTGCCATTTAGCCCCTTACAGCCCTTAATTAACGCAACTCTTTAGCGTACACTACACGTCTCTTGCGCGAGTTATTTTCAGTCCTGTGTTTCTGGTGTGTTTAAGCCGTAGTTTTTGAAAAATTCGAAAAAAATTTCATGGATCCTTTAACTTCAGGTTTGTAGCTAACTTTTAGTAATAATAAAATAATATTTATTGCATGCAATATATATAAATAGGCTTCTGAAAAATGGCCAGAAATATTTTGCATTTATATGTAATTTTGTGAAAAAATGGACTTTATGTTTATGTTCCAAACCCGTCCCAGCTTCGATTTTTGGTTTTTTATAATGGCTGATGATAACAGATTATAAATCTGTTTTTTTTTTGTGCCCGTTTTTGCCCGTGCCGTAGATATTTATGAAAGTCCGTCCACCGGACGTATTAGTTCATCTTATTATCATTTTAGCCGTATTAGTATTTGGCGAATATTTCTTAAAAAAAGTAATATTTCGCAAAAATGTGTTCAACATAAATTGTTAAACAAGTTAAGCTCGAGGAAGTGACAAAGAAATTGTTGCAAACAATAAAGCTCGAATTCAAAAAGAATTTAGAGAACGCTGTGGTTTGATTGTTGATAAACCGAAACCAGGATTCGGTGATACAAATGATGGCAACACAGCAAGACGCTTCTTTGTGAGCGCAGAAATTTCGGCTTATATAACAAAAATAGATATAGTTTTGATAAAAAAAATGCATATAATTATGATAGCAATGGCATGTGGACATGAAATTGATGTTACAAAATTTAGAGTATTCGCTCATAACACGGCAAGATACTTCGTTGAAAAGTATCCATGGTACAATATGCCCCCTACATTGCATAAATACTTTATACACGGGCCTGAAATTATATCATCTGCATTGTTACCAAGAGGGCAATTGACAGAAGAAGCACAAGAAGCTCGCAATAAAGACTTCAAGAAGTATAGAGAGAATTACGCTAGAAAATGTAGCCGAGAGAAAACAAATGCTGATATTTTTAATTTATTTTTATTGAGTTTTGACCCCGTTATCTCTAGTAAACGAACAATACCTAAAAAAAATCTACAAAACCTTCCAAAAGAAGCACTAGATTTATTAAAACTTCCAGACGTACATGTCATTAGTCATCGGGATAACAGTGATGATGATGATGATGATACCAGTGAAAATACCGATGAAAATGATGATATATTTTCAAATTCTGAAGATGAATATGAATTTTGAAGCAGTTATTTTATTTATTTTAATTTTTATACTAATTTGTAAGACATTATATAATAATTATATTAGTAAATAAACATTTAAAAATCTGTCAATGCATTTTTCTTAAGTCTACCAAGTGCCCTTAAAACAAATATCTAACTTATAGACCGGGAGCTCATGACAGTTTTTGGTCTCCGATTTCATACAGCATGCCTTTTGGAGGAGAGAATATTTACCCTGTGACAACAAAAAAGGGATGGTACTAAACCCCTGCACGCTTTCCGGTCATAGGGAAAATTACATTTCCACTTTAACACAAAATTTTTGTGCTTTTCTCTGATTTAATATAGTTTGCCCTTTTGTTAAAAGAAAGTTATAACAAATTTAAAGTCTTTTAAATATATGCATGCGATTCGGAGGGTCCCAAAGGGCTCATACGGTCATGTGATCTTATAATAAAAAAATATGATTTTCCGCGTTTTCATACAGCATGCCTATAATTAAAATACTTTAAATTTGTTATAACTTTCTTTTGACAAAAGGGCAAGCAATATTAAATCAGAGAAAAACACAAAAATTTTGTGCAAGTGGAAATGCAATTTTCCCTATGACCGGAAAGCGTGCAGGAGTTTAGTACCATCCTTTTTTTGTTGTCACAGGGTAAATATTCTCTCCTCCAAAAGGCATGCTGTATGAAATCGGAGACCAAAAATGTCATGAGCTCCCGGTCTATTAGAAATCCAGTCCTATAATACCTGAATTGATGCCAGTTTTGAAGCTCTCCTGTCCCACTGTGCGGCGGTCAAAACATTTCATTTACAGTGTATTCTTGAAGTGCCTACTTATTTTAACACGAAATTTTTTTGTAACACGAAATCATATTTCTGTCCCCGTGGCTTTGATATTCAACAGTTTCCACTGTATACTCATAATATAATCCTTTGATGATTTCGGTACATATATGTTGAAATATTTGCGTATAAAATACTGCTCTAGATTCTGTTATCTATTCACATCATCCTTGAAAATATTTTTATGAAAAAAGTGAAAATTATCAGATATTCATTACTGATGTTGAGAAAATGTTGTTTGAGAAATGAGAAACGTGCTTTATATATATAGTAAGACGAAACAGCGTGTGGTAATGTATATTTGGGAGGGGAAAGACTGAGGATTCTAACACCGTAGCACATAACATGCTTGGCGAACTCGTTAATTTCGTTTTATATGCACAACATATTTCTAACCGCATCATCAGAAACCCAACATTCTTATTCTAGAAATATTCTATCTTGATATTATTTTAGTAATAATTTTACACGTTCTGCACTCTGGTAAGAAGACTGATTATAAATCTAATGTAATCTTATTTAAGATTTAGTGTAATGTGATTATTTTTCTCGTCTTAATGAAAATTTATCTTAGAGAAGGGTGGAAATTTTCTCTGTCTTTTTTTTGTAATTTTTTTGTGGAGCATATATAGTATACAGCTGTGGGGACCTCTGGTATAAAAATAATGAAATGTCACGGTTGGCTGATAATTTATTTCATTTGTACTTACTCTGTACATCCCTCACATTATGGGTTCCAAGACTTGCGAGCGGATCAAGTCTGGACCCCCCCTATTAGTCCGCTAGCTGGTTGCTATGATTCTTGGAAGGATTAAGGGTTGTTCAATTAAACTCAACATTTTAACTAACCTACTTTAATTACAATTAAGGTTTAAATATTTACACTAATTACAATAGACTTACAATTACGTCGATACAGCTAAATCCAAATGAGACACACATTCGCACACACTAGACACTCTTTACACCAAACACTAATTTAACCACTACATGTTTCTAAATATTGTCTCTCCACTTTTTAGCTGGTCACTACACTAACGTTCATACGGAATTACATTGTTACTTTATTTCGACTCGCCCAAACACTCTAAATGTCTCTAACCCATGTCTCTTAAAAAAACCAACTCCAAAACATGGTCTTAACCATACGACGGCTTAAGCTGAACTCTAAACATGACTTGACATTATGAAGGTTTACAATCTACTGCCCTTAACACATGACTGCCCTCGAATGCTTACTTCGCCCAACTGTTAAATGTCATTTAACACCTCTTGACTATCGGTCTTCTACTATCTTAAAATTCATAATTTATTGGTGATAACTCAGATAAATATCCCATTAGAAAATAGCCGAATCATAATATTTATATCTCAGACAGAATTTAATTATTATTTATGTGCTTATGGTTGACGTTTATTTTTAACACAATAATTTAAGATTCACTTTTCATGTTACATTAACAAAAGTGTCAAGTTGGAATAATAAACAATCTATCGTTATCTTAAATGCCCTTTCTAAGAAATAGATTATTTTTGTATCGTTTAACAGATTAAATATTTTACTCTAATTAAATGATTAAAATGAATTTATTTATGAAATTTTATTTATGAAATAATACCAAAATTACCTCCCTTACACAGCAAAACTCTGGGTGCTATAATAGATATTTATGCAATTGGACAACTTTCTGCAGAAAAGTACCAAACCTGTCACTGTTATATCAATGAGCAAATTTTAGATTTAATGAAAAATTCACAATATGTTTAAATTCAATTATCATCTACTTTTATTCATTATTTTTATTCTTTGAAAATAATATCGAGGGTCATTTTTTAACCCTCAAAATACCGGATATATATATATATATATATATATATATATATATATATATTAATTTGATATACACACAAAAATTATTAAACAAATTTAAAAGTTTTATAGTACTATAAATTTTTAGAAAAGTGACAGGATTAATACAGTTTTATAAATCGTTTGTTTTACATTTAAAGCAAATTATCTGATGATCATTACAAACTATTCGATTACAATTCTGACATCTCTTACTTCTGAATACTTTCTGTCCAAATTTTTAGGGCATTTCCAGCATCTACCACGTTTTAATTCCCAAGTATCTTTCGGATGGCCTTGTGATGTTGATTCTTCTTTTGCGCTTGTTCCAGTAGCAACTAGTTCTTTTTCCAGCTGCTTCAGAAATTCTCGTCGTTTGTAACCTTTTTTAGGGTTTTGTAGGTATGACCAAAAAAACCTTATACCGTCATTTTGTCATCTGCCTGTCTGTCTGTCTGTCTGTCTGTTCGGTAAAAATTGTAAAAATCGGTAAATTTGGCATGCTTATACAACTCTTTGACCCGCACATAGGAAAAATACTAAAATATCTAAAAAACATATCCCCCTAAAAATATAAACAAAAATGTGCTCATTGAAAACAAAAATATTTTTTTTAAATTCTGAGTAGGGTATCAAATGAAAGCCCTTAGTACGTGGATTAACGATCAAATTTTTATTTTTGCAAAATAAATTATTTTGATGCGATTTTTCCAAAATTGTGCAAAAAAAATTTTGTCCCACGCCTGTAGACCAGATGGTTTTAACTAAAAATCTGAAAAAATTCTAAGTAATGTACATTGGTGTGAACCGGAAAAGTACAACAGGAATTTTTGATCAGAGTATGTTTTCGGAAAATAACGCATTTTTTGTGTTTTTAACTAAAATATGTTAAATATTTAATTCGCTATGTAACACTTCAGATAAGAAACTCTGGTAGCTCAGATGGTTTCGTATCGCACTTTGTAAATTGCAGTGCGAACGTTGCAGAGTTCGAATCCTGTTAATTTTATTTTTTTCTGTTTTTTTTTTTGCATTTCTATTTTGTTTAAATTATTTTGTCAAAATTCTAGTAATATTTTGGTAAATGTTGCATTTATTTTTTAAAAGCGTAAATTTAATAACCAGTGGGAAGTGTTGAAATTATAATTTAATTCTGTTTGACGAAATCAGAGGGCGTGACTTATGATATAAGCAACCAATGGAAGCCATAGGCGCAATTTTAAAAATCTTACTGAACCTTGCTGTATAAATAAAATACTGTACATATTTAGAAACTTAAATAATGGTATTAGGCATTCGAATTAAAATTCATAAAAAAATATTTTGACATAAAATTTGTTTTGGCATCCCAAATAATCATCATTCAGTTACTAAATACCTGCAAAACCCAGAAATGTGTGAAGATTCACACTTCACATAATTTTTTTTGAGATATTTTACAGTATACAGCAAAAGTTTAGGCGCAGTTTATAAAATAATTTTTATGGCGATTGTGAAAATGACTTTAGCTTAAGACAAACTAGTACAAAAGAAGTATTAATGAACATCCAGCCTTATCACCAGATTTGTATCCTTCAGGCTTTTATCAGTTCCCAAACCTCAAAAAATTCGTGAGTGGAAATCGATTACCATCAAATGAAATGGTCATAGCAACTCTTTAGGGTTACAGACTTTCTAGAAAGCCACTATAGGGATGAGGTAATGACTTTAGAGCATCGCTGAAATATACCTATTGATGCTAAGAAAGATCATATAGAAAAATAAAATTTATTTTAAGTCACAAAACCAAACCTTTCATTGTGAGACCAAGAATTTATTGGGAAGTTCTCGTAAAAAGTATTGACTTTAATACTATACAGGCGCTGGCAAATCAAAAGTATTGGCTCACCATATCATCATATAAGTTGTACATTGGTGTCTTAGATAAGGCAAAAGACGTGAAGGCGGTATTTTCTGGGGTAAGAAGTTTGTGGTTTAGCTTTCTCAAATTTGATATAAAAATTAAACAAACAACTCATTACCATACAATAATGTGACAAACAACCTTAATCCGGTCGTTAATCCTCCACAGGCAGTCCCGTTCCTACCTATAGCTGACCCCAATCACCCAACCAATAGCAACACACCTATAACCTGGTCCCACTCTTACAATACCCGGTATAAAAACTAAGTAAATTGAAATTTTTATCACTTCTCGTGATCGCTGCAGACGGAAACAGATTGTTGAGCAATTTTCGAATCGTCCGAAAATATTTTATATAACTCATGAAGTATTATATCTTTTTGATACTAATACTCATTATATTGTACTATTCTAGTCTAGTATAATCAGCAATGGCAAATGTCCAAAATATTGGTGTCCGCATTAAAAAAGTTGAATTTATATCAAGACGTGTGCCAGCTCTAAAAAAGACCTTAAATTTAATTGTAGATGTCGATACATGACGGGCCTTGACTGGAGTACGGCTGTAGCTCCGTTGACTTTTGTATCCCTTATATTTGTTCGGAGTACTGCCAGTTCACTGCATGTTATAAATCAACCTGTAGAGCATATTGTCTTGTTCTTAATAATAATAACAATACTAATAATAATGAAGGTTGCTGAAGTTTGCGATTAGTGGACGCTTGTCAAGACCTGACAAACCCCAAATAATAATAATAATAATAATTAGCCTAAAACTTTCCTTATCTCTGGGCAAAGGCCTCCTCCATGTTCTTCCATTTTGTCCTGTCTTGAGCGATCCTGGGCCAGACGTCCTCTCTCCATCTTATCTTTTGTCTCCCTTGTGATCTCGTCAAATGTCTTGGCAGCCATAAAGTTGTTTTCTTTGTCCATCTATTGTCATTTAGTCAAGCCAAATGTTTTGCCCTCCTCCATTTCAACCTTTTGCAGCAGTCTGAAATATCCCACAGTTTTTTTACGGATTTCTGTATTTGGTATTTTGTCCCGCAATTTTACTACAGTTTTGTTCTTATAATGTATTTAATTCTGAGTGATTTTTTAAACTAATTTGTTTGTTTTTGTTTTAGGTAAGCCATCTTTTCAATTAAGCTGCTAAATATATATTTTTGGTAAGTATGCGAGGTGTTTTTATTGAATAACTTGGCTGGGTTTATCTGGATTGAACCATATATTTAGGCCAGTTGGGAACTTTAGACAAGCATATACAAGACCTGCAATTTTTAATTCTTTTGCTTTATCCGTTCCCTGTCATATATATTTTTTTGAATTTAATATATTATTTTTCTCGACAAAATGTTCAGTGGAACAATCGAGCAAATAAAATATTTCTATTTCTAATATATTTTTTCGGGGGATTTTTTCGTCATAACTTGGCAAACTAAGTGGCGAAAAAATAACTAAATTGATTTTTTTTGCTTGTGCATTATAGAATAATATTGTTCTTCATTCTTTTATTTTACTAAAGCATACTTTTTGAAGTCATATTTCGTTTGTGTTCGGTAGTCATTTTGAAGATCTACAAATTTTAAAAGTGTTAATTTAACATAGGGACATTTGTATTGGTAACGCTAAATAAAACTGTGCTTACATTTCACATTTTATAATACGTTCTGACGTGTTTTGATACTTGTGTTCACATATCTTACTTATAGTAATTTCTAAAAACCTTTTGTATTTAGTTTGTTGTAGTTTTAGCAGTTTTGTGTTTAGTTATATATTTTCTTATTGATATTTTATAGATTTCCATTTGATATTGTGTTTAGTGCATAGCTTTTAGGTTAAATTCAACGTATTTCTATTTTCTTTTCTTTGATCATATTTTTGGATCACTTCAGCCCTTTCTAGGACTATTTAGCCTATTAGAATAGTTTATTTGTTTCTATTCTGTTCTTATTCTTATATTTTCATTTAATTTCGATACAAGTGACAGCGTAAGTATATTACATTCGTTAAATGGATGATTGTAAACGTACTAAATATGACGTCACAAAACATGTGACGTTTCCAGTGACGCAACTGCTCTGATTCGCTGACTACCCTATACTATCCATACCATTCCTATTAAAAATATTTCATAATGACAAAATAGCTGTCTTAATCATAGAATAACACCATCTCATAATAAATGTGTCGCAAGTTTCATCTAAAGTGGCTAATCTATAACCCCGAATATTAATTAAAATATTTAACTGTCGGACATTTCTGAATGCAGGCGGCAAACTTACTAATTTAATAATTCTAAACTATGAACGTTCTGCCACCTATTGGACTGTCCAGATTTTGATATAGGACATGAAATTGCTTTCACAATTTACTGAATAAAAATTAAACCCTCGCTTTGAATT
The DNA here is from genome assembly GCA_963971575.1 of Liopterus haemorrhoidalis. Taxonomy (NCBI): domain Eukaryota; kingdom Metazoa; phylum Arthropoda; class Insecta; order Coleoptera; family Dytiscidae; genus Liopterus; species Liopterus haemorrhoidalis. The sequence goes on from OZ020613.1 coordinate 7,340,742, forward strand.
GTATTTTAAAGTTTGTATTTGAAGCAAATTTTAGTATTTCATTTCGGTTCATTGATAATGTTCATTAATTACTCAAATGTGTGGTAATTAATGAAATGAATTATTTAAATCGCTTAATGATTACACACTGATTGAAATTATTAGTTACTCAAATTACGATTTAAAGAGTGTTTTAGGGGTTTCATTTCAATTTTCAACAATTTTGTTCAATTATTACTGGCCAGGTTAATATTAAATTTAAATCAAAATATTGGGGCGTTGCTAGCGTTGCAAAATATTAGGTCATACTAGAGTTGCATAAGGGTAGCATTTGATTTGTGGATAATTCACCCTCATTTCCTTAATGAATTCAAAATTGTGGGGAAAAACTAGCTAATGAGATAGACAAATCCTTTTTGTTAAATTCATTTTTTCATATAGTTGAATATTTCGGAAGTTACAATTAGTTAAAATTTCATATAAATCAGGCAATGGTACAATGAAAAATATTAAGTCCCATAAATACTGGTGTGCCTCAAGGATCGGTATTAGGGCCAATTTTATTTTTACTTTTTGTAAATGATTTGTTCTTTTTAGGGTTTTGTAGGTATGACCAAAAAAACTCTTATACCGTCATTTTGTCGTCTGTCTGTCTGTCTGTCTGTCTGTCTGTCTGTCTGTCTGTTCGGTAAAAATTGTAGCCAAACGACTGAAGCTAGAGAGTTGAAATTTGGCTTGCTTATACAACTCTTTGACCCGCACATAGGAAAAATACTAAAACATCTAAAAAACATATCCCCCTAAAAATATAAACAAATATGTGCTCATCGAAAAAAAAATATTTTTTTTAAATTCTGGCTAGGGTATCAAATGAAAGCATCTGGCTAGGGTATTTTTGCAAAATAAATTATTTTGAAGCGATTTTTGCCAAAATAGTGGAAAAAAATTTTTGTTCCACACCCTGTAGCCCAGATGGTTTAAACTAAAAATCTGAAAAAATTCTAAGTAATGTACATTGGTGTGAACCGGAATAGTACAACAGGAATTTTTGATCAGATTATGTTTTTGAAAAAAAAAAGCATTTTTTGTGTTTTTTTGCTAATATTGTTGAAAACTTATAGTTATATAACACACTAAATTGTAACGTGCATCTTGGTGCATTGGTTACGGTACTAGCGTTCTGACCAAGAAAATGAGTTCGAATCCCACGAGAAGAGACAATATTATATTTTAATTTTTTTTTTGCATTTTTATTTTGTTTAAATTATTTTTTTTTAAATTCTAGTTATATTTTGGCAAATGTTGCATTTAATTTTTACAAGTAACGTAAATTTAATAACCAGTGGAAATTGTTGAAATTATAATTTAATTCTGTTTGAATGTACACGAAATCAAAGGGAGGAGCTATGACTAGAAACAACCAATGAAGCCATAGGCGCAATTTTCAAAATCTTAATGAACCTTGCTATATAAAAAAAATACTGCACATATTAAGAAACCTAAATAATGGTATTAGGCACTCTAATTAAAATTAACATAAAAATATTTTAACATAAAATTTGTTTTTAAATCTCTTAGATTAAGAGACGATAAATTATTTTTAAAATATTGTTCATTTTACAGTGAATACTACAAAGCAAAATATGTCCTACACACTCAGCATTCCGCCTTCACTTAATATTTTTAGATTATATATCTATCTAAGAGGAATTTTTTCAAAATTTTATTGAACCTTGCTATATAAAAAAAAAATACTGCACATATTTAGAAACTTACATAATGGTATTAGGCATTCGAATTAAAATTAACAAAAAAAAAATATTTTAACATAAAATTTGTTTTGGCATTCCAAATAATCATTATTCACTTACTAAATACCTGCGAAACCCTGAAATGTTTGAAAATTCACACTTCACATAAATTTTTTATAAACTCTTTCATAACTATGTACGCTGACGATACTGCGGCCTTGATATGTGGACAAAATTTTGGAGAAATACAAGAAAAAGCTAACAAACTACTTCGTGAATAATTGGTTTGCTTTTAATAAATTATATCTTAATTTCGATAAAACTAACCTCTTTCATTTTCATATTATTAATAATAAAAACTTACCAGATATTTTAAATTAAATGTACTGGTACCCAAGACATTACTAAGGTAAATAATACAAAGTGTTTAGATTTATTAATTGATGAGAACTTGAATTGGTCTTATCACTGTCAAAATCTTATCAACAAATTAAATGTATTATGCTTTCAAAGTCAAACAGGCATTTTTTCATATAGATCAGGTCTGGGCAAATTGCGGCCTGTGGGCTGAATCCGGCCAGCCTGAAATTCTATCCGGCCCCAGCATTTTATAAATTATTGTGTCCTGCAAAAATGTTACTGTCTGTCCAATATTTTTTCAAATTTTCATACTTTCCATTTTTCTTTTCAATTTTTTTCTTTAAGTTGCATAATAAATACACGTTTTGGTTTAAAAATATTGCTTTTAAAATTTATAAAACATCCTTCGTAACAAATACAATATTGAAAATTAAAAAAAAAAATATTTTGGCCCTCTGTCTAATTTTCAACCGCAATGTGGCCCGACAGCCAAAAGATTTGCTCGCCCCTGTTCTAGATAAATAGTTAGTGAGTTACGGGAGAACACCCTAAAGCAAAGTTTTGAAATATCTCCCTTATTATTGACTTAACAGCAAAAAGGTGTAACAAAAATTGTTTATAATAAAAAAAAAAAAATAGTTGTATATAGTTTTTCGATTGAATGAATATTTGTACAATTACAGGGATACTTTCTTAAACTAAAATCTTGAAATATCTCACTTATTATTGACTTTACATCAAAAATGTATATCAGAAAAATTGTTCATAATAAGATAGAGAGATAAATGAACAGCTTTTTCTAGTTTAGTAATTATGCTTGACTGATTATAATACTAAAACATAACACCCCAAAACGTTGTCAAAATTTCATAAATAACCAAAGAAAATCTTCTGATTCATGTCGACAGATTAATCACAATCTCAAGATTATACTGAAACTGAAATACAGGATAAAATAATTGAAGGATTGATAAATTATAGGTGATATTTCAAAAGTTACGCATAATTCTTCGGAAGACGCCAAAGGCAATGTAAAAACATCACATTTATCTGCAGATAGAAGATAGAATTTCTTATCTAAAACTCTAATCAATTGTTCCTTTTTAGGGTTTTGTAGGTATGACCAAAAAACCCTTATACCGTCATTTTGTCGTTTGTCTGTCTGTCTGTTCGGTAAAAATTGTAAGCAAACGGCGAAACCTAGAGTCTACGGTATCAAATGACAGCCCTTAGTACGTGGATTAACGATCAAAATTTTATTTTTGCAAAATAAATTATTTTGACGCGATTATTGCCAAAGTTGTGCAAGAAAAAATTGTTCCACACCCTGTAGCCCAGATGGTTTAAACTAAAAATCTGAAAAACATTCTAAGTAATGTACATTGGTGTGAACCGGAATAGTACAACAGGAATTTTTGATCAGATTATGTTTTTGGAAAATATCGCATTTTTTTGTGTTTTTTTGTTGGCGATGTAAAATATTTAATACCTTATATAACACAGTAAACCAGTACGCTTTCAAAGTGTAATGGTTAGCTTTATTGCATTATAATTTGCAAACTAGGGTTCGGTACCAGTCTGGAAACAATTTTATTTTTTCTCTTTTTCTTTGCATTTTTATTTTTTTTTGCATATCAAGTTTGGGCTTATGTAACAATTTTTGAAGGCTTTAAATCGAGATGGACTTTGTGTAGGTTACTTGACACCTAAATTTCCTGGGATTAACTCTGAAAAACTGAAATCCAGAATATTTGATGGTCCTCAGATAAGGCAACCTACTGAAGATCCACAATCCAATCCAACCGCATCAATGAACGAGATTGAATCTAATTCTTGGTGTTCATTTATTCAAGTAGTACAAAATTTTCTTGGAAATCATAAGGCAGAGAATTAGTGGAAAATATGCTTTCCAACTAATATTCTCGGTTGTATTATGACCAATTACCAGAAAACCTAGGTGATTTTAGTGAAAAACCGGGGGAAAGATTCCATCAGGACGTAAAACTATGGAAGATAGATATCAAGGAAGATAAGATAGCCACATGATGGCCTACTACTGTTGAAGTCTTCAGAAAGACTGTTCTTGTAAACTCCATGCTAGAAAGTTGTACAAAAGAACATTTTTAAGTGATAGGTGATGAATGTATATTTATCTACTTTGTGAAATAAATACCTTACTTTGTCTCTTTTGTGTTTGTAACTGGCAGTTGGAGCAAATTGTAACAGTAATAACGCGAAAAATACACAAGTTAAGAAATAAGATATTTTATTGTAAAAGAGGCCTATATAGAGTATCTCAAAAACTAGATCGGATAGACCAAATCTGACGGCTATTTTGGATTCTGTGCCCAAAAATTACCTAGAGACAGTTAAAAACTCGCAGTATAGTAAATGATGTATATAAGGTAGTGGCGTGTTATTTATACACTCAGTTTTAGTGAACTTTCCTATTTTTTCACATGACAAGAGTGAGAAAATGGTATATAAGGCAGTAAAAGTGATGTTTATAGTTCATTTATACAATATACTTTGATGATTACATATCAAGGCGAGGGATTAATTAATCCGGCGATAAATTCCCTACCTGTCGAACTACATTTGCCTGGTTACCAGTTTTGTGGACCTGGCACAAAATTAAAAAAGCGTTTAGCGCGAGGTGATACGGGCATTAATGCTTTAGACGTTGCCTGCAGACAACACGATATTTTGTACGGTCAAGATACCAGTCTAACAGCTAGGCATAGAGCGGATAAAGTTTTGCAGGAGAAAGCTTGGAAAAGGGTTAAAGCAAAGGACGCATCTTTCGGAGAAAAGGCTGCCGCTTGGACTGTAACAAATTTGATGAAAGCCAAAACCAAGTTCGGTATGGGGCTTAAGAGAAAAATAAGAAAAAAACGGCGCACTCGCACATTGAAAGCAGGTGGATTTTTATCTATCTTAACGACGACTCGCACCAAAATGTTTGTTGGGCAGTGTTATTAATAAAGTATATTATATTATTATTATTATATTAATAGGCCAATATTTAATTTAATTATATATTTCAGCACTGAAATCACAGCAAACTGTGTTCTGCAGTCCCCTGCGTTTTGTTATTTCCATTCTCGTACAATAGATGTCTACACTGTTTTCAATATTTATTCCCGTTACTTTGAATAAAATCTGTATATATAGGTAGTGGAGTTAGAATTATAACTCAATAAAGTTTTTATAATACTATTAATTTTGATAAATTTCAAATCCAATTAGTTCAGTCTAACGGTTTGAAAACCAGGTACAATTACATCAAAGTATTTAATATGGATGTAGAATTTGTTTTATTAGTTACAAGTCCCGTGTCAAAGCGATGTGAATTATTTCCTTGTGTAAAGGAAAACCCGTTGAAAAGTAGAAACGATTCCCAACGCAGCATGCATATAGAAACTGGGTTTTCATGCATATGTATCATTGTGCGAAACAGTTGCTCTGTTAACACTTTGGAAACTACATTTATGGTTTACATACTGTATGCCACAAAGCTCTTCTTTCTTACACTTTAATTATGAATCTAAACTTTGAAGGCGTCTTCTTTGATTACGAACTTGTGTATTCCGGTGTAAAGTTGCTCTACTGTTTATTGTCTCTTCTTTGATACAATGTCAGCAAAATTTTTACTGTGGTCGATATAAATATTCAACACGAAGCATATTCAAGAAAATATTCAGGTTTGGTTCAAATTTAAAGTGATGTAGGTACCGCCATATGTAGTTGTTAAAATTTATCTACGACCATCAAATAATAAATGAATAGTTATGTGTCCAACTGTAAATATATAAATCTGCTCATGTGCTCATTCGTGACTATTGAACGTTTTATACTAGGCAAGTTTTCTTAGTAAGTTAAATGAATTGTGTGATTATTATATCGGCTCGGGGCCTTTCTGAACTGTGTTTTTTTTTTTGTTTGTTGGAAATGTCTAAATTTTAGACCGTAACTCAAAGCTGACCATATATTTGTGATCTTAGGCTAAAAATGTAGAAGTATACCAAATTTTAAACAAAATTAATTTTTTTTTATTTTTGAAAATTTGGTTAAAAAAATTTTGACTCCAATTTTAGCCAAAATATAGTTTTCAGCTAACTCTGGGGTGAGAATTATGAAACAAGTATTTAAAATAATCATGCTTTCTTAGTTTTTGAGTTAGAGCCGATTTGAGTTAGTTTTTTTTTTGCTTTGGAATTATAGGCAAAAGCCCAAAATTTAAAATGGACCAATTTTTATTGATCTATGAACAAAAATACATATTTGTACCAATTTTCAATCAAATCGACAAAAAAATTTGGCTTCAAAATCACTATTTTTTTAAGGTCTACCCATATGATTTTAGCTATTTCTGGCCATTTTAAAGGGTTTTGAATTACTGGCCATACAAAACTTAATAATTGGTTTATTAAAGCCCAAATTTTATTTTAGACTAAACATTGTAAGAGAAATTAAAAAATTCAAACCGCATATTTCCATCCCTAACATTTTTTTAGTGAGGTTTTATCAAAACTATCGAAAAAAAAAAAAAATAAATAAATTTACTGGTCAAAATATAGTTACTGGTCAATTATGGCCAAGATTTCAAAACTTTCAACCGCAGGTCTTTATCGCATTTCGTTTTTGAGTTACATCCATGCGAAGATGAAAATTACTGTAAATCACGCCATATTAAAATTTTTCATAATTTAAAAATACGCTAAACGAAAAAGGCCCCACATTTTTTCTAGACTAAATAAACTACGATAAATCCAAAAATTGTAATCGCAGGTCGCTATCTCTAACCGTTTTTGAGTTGTGCTTGTTTTAAATACACAATTTTAACAAATATTGCAATTTAATTGCAAAAAAAAATTGTCATTAACACGTTGAATGATTAAAGTCCCAATGTTTTTCTTGACAATATGAACTATGGAGAATTCAAAAATTTCAACCGCAGGTCGCTATCTTTAACCGTTTTTGAGTTGTGCTTTTTTATTTCACAATTTTCACAAACAATGTAAATTATGCCATTAAAAAAATGTCGTCATCTCTAAACGCATTAAACGATTAAAGCCTATTTTTTTCTTTCTAGACTATATAAACCACAGGGAATCCAAAAATTCTAACCGCAACTCGCTATCTCTAACCATTTTTGAGTTATGCTTTTTTTTCACAATTTTCAGAAATGCAGTAAAATGACAAAAAAAGAATTGTCGTAATCTCAAAACGCGTTAAACGATTAAGGCTCGGTTTTTCCACCTTCAGATAAAGTTCCAGGTAACTATCTGACAGATAAGGTTATTTGTAACTTCATCTGCTGAGTAAATGTCATCTCTTCTTTCTATACAAATGTATCTATCGGATAGTTATCTAACGGATAATGAGACTGACGTATTGGATTCACTGACTGGTATTGACATTTCTTCAGCAGATGAAGTTACAAATAACCTTATCTGTCAGATAGTTACCTGGAACTTTATCTGAAGGTGGAAAGACCGGGCCTAAGACTTTAAATTTTTTCTAGACTAAATAAACTAGGAATAATTCAAAAATTCTAACCAGAGGGCGCTTTCTCTAACCGTTGTTAAGTTGTGCTTTTTTTTATTAAAAAAAAAAACATGATTATTATCATGATATAAATATTACATTGAAAAAAGATTATTCTATGGTTCGATATGGTTTTTCACAGAGAATCTTTTTTCCAAAAATAAAATCTATAATCTGTTCGATGGAACATGAAAGAATATACCCATTATTTTCTCACTTTGGTCCATAATCACACTAAGGGTTAGTTCAGGGGATAAAACTAGGGCTGAACACAGCCTGTGACGCTGCCAATTCCAGTTTCATTTTGGATTTGATCTGCTCCATTGAACACTCTCTGAACAAGACGTCAGGATAAAACGATGCGGGCTTTACAAGTCGAATGTCAACGAAGCTTAGGACCCTCTCTTCCCGTCTCCCATCTCTCCCTTCGTTCCTCCAATGTTCTGTCCTTTTTTACCGTTCTCATTACGACCCAGATGATCTATTAAAGGATGAGACGGACAACTTTGTGAATTTTTAAATCTTTGACTTGCACCGACAGATGAGATGGGTTATCAAGGGATTTAAATCTTAATTCGAAAAATAACGATCTAAATTTATTAAACTTATATAGGATCAAACACTTCCACAAGTAGTTATACAGGGTGGATCAGAACAGCCCGTCCACCTCTCTTTTTAGGGTTTTGAAGACATGACCACCAAAAAACCTTTATAACGTCACTCATGTGTCTGTCTGTACGGTAGTAATTGTAGCCAAACGGTTGAACATAGAAAGTTGAAATTTGGTATGCTTATAAACCTCTTTGACCCACATATAGGAAAAATACTGAGAAGTCAAAAAAACACATTCCGGGATAAATATAAACATTTGTGTAATTAATAAAAAATTATGTGAAGTGTGAATTTACACACATTTCAGGGTTTCCCAGGTATTTAGTAAGTGAATGATGATTTTTAGGGTTTTGTAGGTATGACCAAAAAACCCTTATACCGTCATTTTGTCGTCTGTCTGTCTGTCTGTCTGTTCGGTAAAAATTGTAGCCCAACGGCTAAACCTAGAGAGTTGAAATTTGGCATGCTTATACAACTCTTTGACCCGCACATAGGAAAAATATTAAAACATCTAAAAAACATACCCCCCTAAAAATATAAACAAATATGTGCTCATCGAAAACAAAAATATTTTTTTTAAATTATGAATAGGGTATCAAATGAAAGCCCTTAGTACGTGGATTAACGATCAAATTTTTATTTTTGCAAAATAAACTATTTTGATGCGATTTTTGCCAAAATTGTGCAAAAAAAAAATTATCCCACACCCTGTAGCCCAGATGGTTTAAACTAAAAATCTAAAAAAATTCTAAGTAATGTATATTGGTGTGAACCGAAATAGTACAACAGGAATTTTTGATCAGATTATGTTTTCGGAAAATAACGCATTTTTTGTGGTTTTTGGTTCACAAAGTACAAAAGTTATACCAATCACTCTCAGTAAGACACTCACATGCAAGGCGTACGATGGCGTTATTGGTTAGAGCACTGGTGTCGTAAGCTAAAACTCGCTGGTAAACGAAGGGTTTCGAGTTCGAGTACTGAGTGAATTTTATTTTTTCTGTTTTTTTTTTTTTGCATTTTTATTATGTTGAAATTATTTTGTCAAAATTCTAGTTATATTTTGACAAATGTTGTATTTAATTTTTAAGAGCGTAAATTTAATAATTATCTTATTATATGATTAACAGACGATAAATTATTTTAAAAATATCGTTCATTTTGCCGTGATTACTACAAAGTAAAATTTGTCCTACACACTCAGCATACCGCCTTCACTTATTATATACCTGCGAAATCCTGAAATGTGTGAATATTCACACTTCACATCAATTTTTTGGGATGCCAAAACAAATTTTATGTTAAAATATTTTTTTATTAATTTTAATTCGAATGCCTAATACAATTATTTGGGTTTCTAATTATTTGCAGTATTTTTTTTTTTATATATAGCAAGATTCATTAATATTTTGAAAAAAGCGCCTTTGGCTTCCATTGGTTGTTTAAGTCATAAACGCCGCCCCTCTGATTTCGTATACATTCAAACATAGAATTAAATTATAATTTCAACACTTGGTTATTAAATTTATGCTTTTAAAAATTAAATGCAACATTTGCCAAAATGTTGTCAAGGTGTCTCAAAAGAAATTTTATATTTAGTGGATCGATTAAAAAAAAAGTAAGCCGTATATAGAAAAAATGTTTATTAATTATTAAAATACACTTTTTGGGGATTTATTTCTTAAAAATAATATCGTCTAAATGTAGACCCTCGCGTTCTCGGCACTCATTTAATCGAACAGTAAAATTATTTATGACGTCTCGGCAGGTGGACTCAGGGATGGCTGCTGGATTCGTGACGGATATTTTCTTTCAAATGCGCCAGTGAAGTCGGTTTATTGGCGTAAACTTTAGATTTAAGATAACCCCATTGGAAAAAGTCCATAGGGGTTAAATCTGGACTGCGTGGAGGCCAATTTATGTCACCTCTCCGGGAGATTAATTTGCCTGAGAAAATTTCACGAACACGTGGCAGAGACATATTGGACGTGTGTGAAGTTACTCCGTCCTGTTGGAACCATGTTCTTTGGTTATAGCCAGGAAGGTTTTGCAGTTCAGGTACCAAGAAGTTGTCTAACATCTCCACATAACGCGAACAGACTGATTAACTTCACGAACAGACTGATTAACATTCTCCACGTTTTCTACCGTTCTTGATGACCTAGGTCGCCCGGATTTTGATTTATCCAGCGTTGTACCAGTCTCTTCAAACTTTTTAACCCAATGTCGAATGAGAGGAATGCTTGGCGCATCACTAAAGTGGCGAAAACCTCGAATACTGCAGAATTTACTACGCGCTACAGTCGCCGAATCACCGTTTTTGTAAAACTCTCGCACGCATAACGCGCGGTCTGCTCCCGAAAAACGCTCCATAGCGACTAAATTCCCAAGAGCCAGGCTACCGATTGACATAACCCCCGCGCCTCTCGGATACGTTGCGTTCACGCAGTAAGCTAAATAAATATAAAATTTATTTTGAGACACCTTATATAACTAGAATTTTCACAAAATAATTTAAAAAAATAAGAATGGCCCTGGCATTGGCTATTATTCTTGTTGCAGAAATATGCCGATGTAAAATAAATAAATAAAACTTCTTGTAATTTTTGGCAAATTATTTAAATTTGGTTAAAAAAATTAAGTGGAAGCTCTTTTTTCTCAAATAACGAATAAAAGTGATTATCAAAAAATGTTGATTTTGATGTGATTATAGAACAAATATTCCTAGACATCCAGTATTATGTTGGCTTCTTACACTTATTAAATACCTACAAAATCCTGAAACGTGTGAAAATTCACAGTGTTATTTCTTTCTTTCTCTCCGTCTCTTTAAATTTACCTAATTATTAATTAAAACCCGTTACTATTGTCTTGCGTCATGAGTAAAACAAATATTTTGTCTAAAAGTTTTGATACACAATAACTTGATGTGCTACATGCATGGACAGCGCTACTTACTATTGTATTGTAGCGATTGGCATTAAGTGGGGGTAAAAGCAGAATACCTACTTTTGGCGCTGCAGACGTTTGCAGTTAAAAGCTTGCGAAGTAGACGTTTGATTACAGATATGTTTGTATTTTTAATATTTCATTATTTTTTATGGTGTTGTGGGCAGGCAAAAAATAATATAATTCAAATTCTTTTAAAATTTAATTCATTTTTAAGGTACTTCAAGAACAGAAGATGGGTATAGCAAATGCAAAAATGAAAATGTACTTATATATATTGACCCTTTCAATATTGTCTGTCTGTTAACCCTAAACTTTTTGTAATTTTAATTTCTTTGACGAATTATTTGTTAGAGGTGGTAAAAACTCATTCCAGTGCTAAAAACGGAAAACTTTCCATATTTAAACGTTAATTTCGATTTACTGTAACCTTGTATAACTGTTTTATCTTGTATATCCTTGCTAACTTTATTAAAAAACAAATCAAAAGGGAGATTGCTAATTTCACTGCTAAAGCACTGAATTTTGTTACACAGTGAAAATTTATTAAATTTTAAATGTTTCTTTACATTTAAATATTACATTTTGTATATAAATGTTGATGTAAATTACACAAATTCGAATGAAGTTTGTTTATAAAAATTAACTTCTGCTTTCTGTAAACAAACAAATTTCTGTTAATAAATAATATTTGGAAAAATATAATTCACACACGAACTCTAGGTAAAGTAAAGATTGAAATACTGAGTTCCAAAAAGCCATTTAAGTAAGAAAGAACATATCAATGTACAGGTTGTAATATAAAATGGGTGCCGTTGTTGATATTTACTATGGGAAATTTGTTTTCTTTGCTTACCAGGTTCGAGCAATAAACTTTTCCGCGTGTGTTTAAGGAGTAGCTATGCATCTAATTGAGGTAAAATATTTGCTTTCAATGCAATTTTATCGACAGTTTAAATAATTTATTTCTCAGTTTAGGCCTCGCGTGATTTTTTCGAAAATGGGGGATAAGGAATGGGGGATAAGGAAAGTGGGGACTTTCCTTACATGACACTAAATCATGGTTGGTTAATTAGTTTAGTATATATTGATATAAATATACTTTATTTCTTGTTGTAATGCATGGTACTTACCTAAATACTCAAGATCTCCCTCATAATGAGTTCATAATCTGCGAGTAGTTTTAGATATGAATTCACTGGGTTCGCTGACTGGTTGCAATGAGGAATTTTGAATATATTGGAATAAATATACATTAATTTTTATTCTACTGCATAGTACTTACTTAAAAACTAGAGGTCTCCCACACAATGAGTTTATAATTTGCGAGCGGTTTTGGACATGAACCTCCAGGGTTCGCTGACTGGTTGCAATGAGGAATTTTGAATATATTGGTAAAACTATACATTAATTGTTATTCTACTGCATAGTGCTTACTTAAAAACTAGAGGTCTCCCACACAATAAGTTTATAATTTGTGAGCGGTTTTAGACATGAACTTCCTGGGTTCGATGACTAGTTTCAATGACGAATTTTGAAGTTTTTTTTTTTTCATAGAAAACAGAAAGATGTGGATAGAAACAAAAAAATATGGTCATAGAAATTTTTAGGTTAACAAATTCTTACTGCGCATGCGCCAATTATATATTAACGTAAGGGTTTAAGTCTACAAACTTTTAATTTTAATTTATAAGTAATGGGTGTTTTTTTTAGAGGTATAGAACTTGCAATAAAACAACGATGGATTATTCGATTGACATGAATTTTTTTTTATTCGAAAGATAATCTTGTGGCATTACATTTTAAATATGATTTCTGGCATATGACCGCCACGGCTGGTTCGGATGTAGTCCAATCTGGACGTCCAATTTTCGATGACTTTTTCCAACATTTGTGGCCGTATATCGGCAATAACACGGCGAATGTTGTCTTCCAAATGGTCAAGCGTTTGTGGCTTATCCGCATAGACCAATGACTTTACATAGCCCCACAGAAAGTAGTCCAGCGGTGTTAAATCACAAGATCTTGGAGGCCAATTCACAGGTCCAAAACGTGAAATTAGGCGGTCACCAAACGTGTCTTTCAATAAATCGATTGTGGCACGAGCTGTGTGACATGTTGCGCCGTCTTGTTGGTATGATTTAATGTAATGCCACAAGATTATCTTTCGAATAAAAAAAAATTCATGTCAATCGAATAATCCATCGTTGTTTTATTGCAATTTAAAGTTCTATACCTCTAAAAAAAACACCTTTTATAAGTATTAATTTTGAAGCTTGTGCACGATAACGTACAGTTACGTATAACAAACATTTACGTTAATTCGAAGTACTAATTCAAATTCATAATTTCGAGGTTCTGAACGCAGCATTAATATTTTACTCTAATTAGACAAATATATTCAATTCAGTTATGAAATTTTATTTTTGAAATAATCCAAAATTTACAACACACTTTTAAACTGATCGTGCCTAAAAATATTGTAGTCATTAGAAAAAATGTAAGAACTAGCATTCGATTAAAATTCTTTATCAGGATATTGGTGTTAAAAGCTGCCACCAAAAACTCCCTGGTTTTATCCTCTCGCTGTTCCTTTTCCTGTGGTTTAAAGCTATCTGCGTCTTTGAAGGACAGCATCAAAGAGTGACACAGTTCAAGTATAAGCGAAAAGAGTAAGTAAAAAGATCTTCCGATAAAAATTTGCATTTAATTAAAGAAGATATTTCCTTACATAGATTGAACGATACGGTTAGTAAACAAATTAGTTGATTAATTAGAAATTAGATTATGCAATATTGGCAAATTGAAGTATTGATTTTTAACAACTATCAACTGTTGATGATGGCCTGTGAAAAAAGTTATTAATATAGTTGAGTCATAGAGGTACGGCTCATAGTTTTCTTTAGAGTCATTATGTTACAATGATTGCTATTATTTAACTGACCTTGAAAGTTTTTTTTTTCGTTCTCACATTTCAAGCTGCATGCAGTTTGCTACTTATAAAAATAAGATCTGATTCAATTTACAAAATATTTGATAATGAGTTTTTACTTCCTGTATAGAAAAAGGTAAAAATTTTAAAAGTAAAAATTAAAATTACATATATATACAAGGGGCAGTTAGCATTAAGTTAAAAGCTGGCCAGCAAGAGTCTATATTCTTTGATTGACCAATATTCTTATAGCTCTTTTTTGTAATATGAACACTCTGGAATTCGGGCGATCTTCCCCAGTACATAATTCGAGAAATAAAGAGTTCTAAGAACAGATTTATTACATTTAGTGTTCATCACCCTCATTCCATAGAGTATCCTATTTAGCTTAATACAAAGCTCATTAATATGCACTGACCATTGAAGATGACAACCAATGTGCACGCCGAGAATCTTTGTTGATGAGGCTTCAGGAAGAATTTCGATTGAATCATAATCAAATTTTGAACGACTTGTTTTAAAAATTATTACTGCTGAGTTGTTTATTGTTAATTTATTAGTCCACACAAAAAGAGTATTATAAAGTTGACTGACCTGATCATTTAAATTTAAATTGTGGGATTTTTAAATTTTCTTCAATTGTTATCATCGGCGTAAGACATTACTTCCACCCGGAATGGAAGAGTATCAAGAATCTTGGGGAGATCGTTAACATAAATGTTAAAAATTGATGGTCCTGTGATGGATCCTTGCGGAATTCCAGTGTTAACAACAGTGACATCCGAAATAACAGAATGTGACTAATCTGACTGAATTTGGACTGTTTGAGTTCTACAGGACAAATAGGACTCGAACCAATTTAAAGCCTCTCCTCTAATTCCGTATCTTTTGCCAGAAGAATTTGGTGATCCATGCAGTCAAAAGCTTTTGAAAGGTCAACAAACACTCATACTCCAATTAGGATTCAGTAGAAAGGAAAATCATTTAATAAAGAGTGTAGTTGCAGTTAAATTGCTGGGTAAGCATGTGTGGGAGCTCTAATATATAAATATGAAATGTCACAGTTGGCTGATTTATTTATTTCATTTGTACTTACTCTGTACATCCCTCACATTATGGGTTCCAAGACTTGCGAGCGGATGAAGTCTGGACCTCCCCTATTAGTCCGCTAGCTGGTTGCTATGATTCTTGGAAGGATTAAGGGTTGTTCAATTAAACTCAACATTTTAGCTAATCTACTTTAATTATGATACGGTTTAAATATTTACACTAATTACACTAGACTTACAATTACGTCGATACAGCTAAATCCAAAGAGACACAATCACACACACTAGGCACACTACACCAAACTAACGAACACTACCTTAACGTAAATACGAAATTACTTGGTTACATTTTACTTGTCCGACCGAACACTCTAAATGACTCTAACCTATGAGAAACAAATTCTCACTCTACTTAAAACACGACTTAACTTCTTCACTCTTTAGATTCAACTCTTAAACATGGTCTTAACCATACGACGGGTCAAAATCAACTACCTTAAAACGCGACTACCCTGAAAAATGCTTACATCGCCCAACTGTTAAATGTCATTAAACACCTCTTGACTGTCTGTCTTGTACTATTTTAAAATTCATAATTTATTGGTGATAACTCAGATAAATATCCCATTAGAAAATAGCCCAATCATAATATTTATATCTCAGACAAAAATTAATTATTATTTATGTGCTTATGGTTGACGTATATTTTTAACACAATAATTTACGATTCACTTTTAATGTTACATTGACAAAAGTGTCAAGTTGCAATAATAAACAATCTACCGTTATCTTAAATGCCCTTTCTAAGCAATAGATTTTTTTATCATTTAACAGATTAAATATTTTACTCTAATTGAATGATTATAATGAATTTATTTATGACATTTTATTTATGAAATAATACCAAAATTACCTCCCTTACACATGAGTTTGATCAGAATACTCAAAATGTTATTCTAAAAATAAATTTGAACATCCAATATTATAAATTTTTAATGAAGAGACGATGTAAACATGAATTTTAACTCATTAATACATAAAAATATCATGAAATTCCAAACTAATGAACAAAATACTAATTTGTTCATCTAATTATTCATCATCGTTGACAATTATGCTAATATTTGTTTTATTAATGGAAATTTTAACTATTTTTCCCCTAAAACCATTTAAAACAAATTGAAAATTAAAATTCACCAACATTTTGTCAATATTGGGACAGTAATATGATTTGAATTATTGAATATACATAATCGAAGCGCAGAGAAACGTGACTATGAATTTGACACGTCACCCCAAAATATCTTAAGAATTTTGCATATGCCATGTACCTGACAAGTTCCTTGTTAGCTGTCAAGATACAAGTAAAATTTTTGGAAAATTGTTTCGTGTTTTATAGGGAATATATTGTGATAAGTTCTTTCAAGAATGAAAAGGCAGGGTGGATTGGTAAACGATGAAGGTAACATTGGAAGGAAATTGGGTTTTGGCTTACTCTTTTATTCATTTTTATTCAAAGTTTGTTGTTTGTGTGTAAAAGACATACAAAAATATTCATATAAAATATTCTCTTCCGGAATTTCTAATCTATAACAATAGGTTTAATAATCAAACTTTCTTCTTTCCAAGAAAGAAAACTGAAGATTCCATGACATAACTCGTGTACTGAATCCAAAATAACTTCATTTTAATAAAAAATAGATAAACAAACCCATAACTTTCTTGAAAACTAAGATTTTTATCAGTTTTGTACGAGATGTTGAGAAATTTTGACCTATTTTTAAAGTTTTTGAAATATACTCGCCGACAAAAAATGGGATAGTCTTTCGATTATAATTTAAAGACTGCTAAAAAAGTATTTAACCGCTTTAATAGGAAACTATTAGTATCGAGAGGTAATACAACGTTTATTAAACAAGTCTGTATGAGTAAAGATTTTTTGTAGCTAACTAAATAGGTTATAACATAAAATAATGCCTGTTTGAACGAAGACTATATAATATTAGGCACAAATTTTACTTTTAATCAAACCAAAAGATTGCTCAGATTTTGTTAACATTTTCTTAAGCAATATTAAATCTGAGGTTAAGTAGTGACGTCTGGTGGTGGTGATTAAAACAAAAGTCGTTAGGGGATAAATCAGGTGAATACGGACAATTCGATGTTTTTCTTCTTCAAATAATCAATTGTTTGACTGTGTGGGAGCTTGTATTGGCATAATGAATGATGCGACGTTTTTGGTTGTTTTTCCGGATTTTGTCCATGACTTCTGGCAAACAAATTATTGTATACCATTCAGCATTAACTGCTCTCCGATCCTCTAATAGTAATAATAAGGAATAATTGCGACATGTCCAGTCACATGTCCAGTCACAACCGAAGAAACAAGCGAACAAGGGTCTTCCAAGTTGAAGACTTGGAAGAGTCTTCAACTTGGAAGACCCAAACAGTGGATTGTTACTTAGCTTTCGGTTCATATGAATAAATTGTAACCAAGGTTCGTCACCTGTAACCAGGGCCGGATTTAGACTTGATAAGGCCCTAAGCTATTTGAGATATGGGGCCATTTATAAATCCAGATATTCTATGTCAGTGACAAATATGATTTTCGGATACCTAGAGGGTTAAACTGAAATACAATTACGAAGTATATTGATAGTGAAATAATAAATCTTTAACTTAAAATCATTTTTATTCATAACAACTTATGTGTGACAATTGCTCACTCGGACAATTTATTTGGGGGCCCCCAAGAAAGTGGGGGCCCGAAGCTATAGCTTGTGTAGCTTATATATTAAATCCTGCACTGCCTGTAACGATGTTTATACGGATTTTGCAGTGCCTAGGTTGATTTTCTTAGCATTCCCTTACACCAATCAACACGAGCCTTTTTTGAGCTTCGGTCAAATTATGTGGAATCCATCGGGAACAGATCTTTTTCACAGCTAAATGTTCATGCAAAATCGAATATATTGCAGTCTGCGATATGCCAAAGGATGCCTTTATCTCACGGTAAGTCACATGCCGATCTTCTTCAATCATTTTGCACACAGCATCGATGTTTTTTTGAATCACAACCGATTTTGGTTGACCTTCACGAGATTCATCACTGATGGACGCACGACCACGACGAAATTCTGCAAACCAATTGTAAACAATCTTTTCTGATGGTGCTTCATTTCCAAAAGTTGAACGAAGCGAATCTATGCATTGTTGTTTAGTTAGACTTTTACTAAAATCGTAAAAAGTCATCCAACGAAAACCTTCACGAGTAATATCCATTTTTTCACAAACTTGTTTTTTAAATGCTTACTATCAACAAATTACTCGGTCAATTTATAAGCTGCCACTGATTTCACAATAACAGAAGCCAGATCTTACGAATATTGTAATGAAACATTTTAATATTGCCATCTAGTGGTCGTCTGTAAAAACATAAAAGGAAACCTCGTATCTATCACTACAATTTTATGTTTTTTAATTAATGAAATCATAACTCTGTAGATAAAGTCGCAGTTCATTTTATTTTAACAAAAATTTAGCAAGTAAATCATCAAATCCTTGTGAAGTTTTTAGTATGATGAATTTTCATTAAAAAAACAAATATTTTATTCCTGCGGGAGATAAGACATTTGCAAACGGTAACCCTTTAGCGGTAGGACTTGGCGTGTAGCGTCAAGCGAAGAGATTGCCACTTTCAGCTCAGCGATGCATAATGCAGACAAGTTCATGGAAAACATCCTTGCTAGTTGCACTGGAACGTCTATACTGCACGAGGAAGTTTGCAGAAATACACTTTCTGAAATATTATGTTTTTTAAAGATATTAAAATTTTTATCATATGCAATTGTAAAGGTGAACAACTGCTAAATTTTCACCTGAAAATTGTTTTAAGAAAATTGAAGGTGGTATTTGAAAATACAGTCTCTGGATACATTATTAAACGCACTTTAATTTTAGGGTTTGTTAGGTACGAGGGTTACTTTTTATGTTTTTACAAACAACCACTAGATGGAAATATTGAAATGTGTCATTACTATATTCGTAAAATTTGACATTTGTTATTGTGAAATCAGTGAAATCAAATTAAATTGACAGAGTAGTTTGTTGAAAGTGGCGTTTAAAAAAACAAGTTTGTGAAAAAATGAATATTTCTCATAAAGGGTTTCGTTGAATGATTTTTTACGATTTTAGTAAAGGCCTAACTCAACAACAACGCATAGATTCGCTTCGTTCAACTTTTGGTAAAGAAGCACCATTAGAACAGACTGTTTACAATAGGGGATACGCATAAAATTTGTATTTCCTTAAAACTACATTATTTTGATATTTTATGTTAGTTATGTCACCTAACAAAACAAAAATTACATTTTAATTAATATTATAGCCAAATTTTTGAATTAAAATATTGTAAATTTGAAATAAGCCGACCACGGAGCGAAGGTTGCCGAGTAAAAACGACTGCGTAGACGTCAAACGATAGGGGTTTCACGTCACAGATACAGCTACAACATAATCTTTACACGTGTGTATATTGTATTGTTCGAGAGTTTTGTATTTGTTTTTAAACAATTTTTCACGCATTTATTATTAAAATGGCAGATAAAGATTTTGTTAGGGCTCAGAGTGATAATTTACCCAACATTGATGCATTTATGCTGATGGAATATATGAAAAATAATGAATGCTACAGTGCTGAAGAAATACGTGGTGTCAAAGCAGACCTGTAAGTAATTTTTATTTTATATTCTATAACTTTATGTAAGCAAACGCTACAACTCTGTAAAATGTAAATATTTATGTAATTTAGATGTCAGAATTTTACTACATTGTTTACATGAAGTTACAAAACGTTAGAGGTATAATTGAAATACTGCAATATAAGTTATGTATTTTAATATAAAATTTAATTCGGTAAACATGTATAAATTGTTTTTATAGAATTAAACTTTATTTTAATTAAAATCACTCTAACTTTACATAACCTATAAAAGTTTTACAAACAAATAAGTTCACAACAGACTATGTACGCTGGGTAAGCTAGTAGTGTCATGCGTCAGTTAGAAGGGGTATGACGTCACACGTCGTTTTCGCGCGCTACATACATTTATGATATTTTTAAGCCTTCAAATTACAAAAAAAAAATCAAAAACTGTTTTTTATGTTATGCAACAAGAGGAATATAATAAAAAAAATTAAAAAAATCATGCCTATCCCCTATTGGTTTGCAGAATTTAGTCGTGGTCGTGCATCTGTCGTGAATTTCGTGAAGGACGACCAAAATCGGTTGTGATTCAAAAAAACATCGATGCTGTGTGTAAAATGATTGAAGAAGATCGGCATGTGACTTACCGTGAGATAGCGGCATCCTTTGGGATATCGAAGACTGAAATACATTCGATTTTGCATGAACATTTATCTGTGCAAAAGATCTGTTCCTGATGGATTCTTCATAATTTGACCGTAGCTCAAAAAAGGCTCCTGTTGATTGGTGTAAGGGAATGCTAAAAAAATGCAACCTAGGCACTGCAAAATTCGTATACAACATCGTTGCAGGTGAAGAAACTTGGATTTATTCATATGAACCGGAAACTAAACAACAATCCACCCATTAGGGCCATTCTTTAGTTTTGAGGGACCATTCATTTATACATATTAGCTGTACCGGAAAGTATTTTAGTTTTTACTATTAGTGCCGTATGCGAACTAGTCACTACTTATTCGCTGAATTAAAACTGTCTTTTGCATTTTGATTAAACTCTGTAATCTTGAGTACCTAATTATTGTTTTCGTTTCATTTTAAACCCTTGCATTTTAAAATGGCGGAAGAATTTTCATCAAAACATTTTTTATGCTATTTAATGTTGTATGAGTACAATAAAAAAATCTGCTACAGTTGCTACATAAAAAATTTGCACTGTTTATGGTGATAAACTAAGTGTACGCACATGTCAACAGTGGTTTAAAAAATTTAAATCAGGAAATTTATGCTTGGATGATGAACTTCGATCTGGGAAGAACTTCGTCCTATAAAGGAATTATTTATTGTGATATGTTAAAACCGGAGCAAAGTGTTAATTCTGATCTTTATTGTGAACAATTGGATCGACTGAATCAGAACTTTACCATAAATTGGCCAGAAATTTTGAATAGAAGAGGAGTTATACTTCAAGGCGACAATGCCTGACCTCATTTATCAAAAAAAGACACGTGAACAAAATTCCGAGCTTGATTGGGAGGTTCTAACACACCCACTCTACTCACCAGACATTTCACACTCCGACTATCACTTATTTCGGTCACTGGGTTTTAAGAAACAAGACACTAAGAGATATGAACCATGTTAAAATGAGCCTTGAACAATTTCTTCCTTCAAAAAATCAGGAATTTTATAAATCGGGAACATTTTCTCTTCCTGATAAATGGCAGTGTGTTATAGATCACAATGGTAACTATTTTACTCAATAAAGTATATTTTTTTCTTTCGATTTGTTTCCATTTTAATAATACCAAATAAACGAAAAAACTCTCCGGTACACCTAATAGGGGAGAGTAGCCGAATTTGGACCATCGCCTAGGTTGGACCACTATCGTAACTAGACCTGCATAAGGCATTTACGCAGCAAAACAGTAATTTAGAAGGGGATGGACGTAAACTTGTCTGATGCAATCATTTTTATAACAGCGCACCTCATGGTTGCAGTTAGTGAAGTGTTATTAGTATTTACATACAATCAATTAAATATTTTATCAATAAGGCTAATAGTCTTTAGACTGTTTCAAAGTAAGTAACAAAATATATTTTTATATCTGCAGAAAGTAAACTTGTCTGGCTACAATTTACTATATTAGTTTTGTTAATCTAGTTCAAATGTAAGGTTAGGTGAAATATTTAAAAATATTTATAAGAGTAGCTCAAGTTGGACCACAAGCAGTCGCCTGAATTGGACCGGTCCAATTCAGATGTCTAAATTGCTAAATGAAGCATACGGCCGATCAGCCACTGTAGCTATAGCTGAAAGTGCTTTCCGTGCCTCTGGTATTTGGCCTGGAAATAGACGTATCTTTCAGGACCACCAGTTTGCAGCATCCAATATTTTACAGTATTCTGCTAACCTTGCTGAAATCGCAGTAAATACTACAAGTAGGCCTAATACACCAACATCAATGTCTTTAAGTGCAGTAAAAGTAATAATAGTGATTCTGCTGTTGATTATGTACCTCGGGAGAAAAAAAAAAAAAATTAAAAAGTGTAAGGATATTCTTTACGATATATCAATGCCACCAAAACGAAACCACAGCAAGTTCCATCATCTTCTCGAACTGGAAGAATAGCCCAAAAAGCAATTGTAATTACAAGAAGTCCTCATAAAAAGGAATTAGAAAAAGTCAAAGATAAAAGACTAACAAAATAAAATTACCAAAATTAGGACCAAAACGACAAAGAATAAAAACTATAACTACATGGTTTTGTATTATATGTGAGGAAATGAAGGAAGATGAGATGATACAGTGCATAAAATATCACACTTGGGTCCATACACAGTGTGCTGGAGTCAGTGCAAAAATTAAAATTAATTTTGCTTCAATTGTGTTTAAGTATATTGACGGACTATTTTGGAAAATCTCTGGTCCATCCTAGGAAACCAGTTTCTTTAATTGGACCGATGACACGATTTTTATGTATTGATTTTTCACTGTTCAATATAATTATTTTTTTTAAATAAATTGTATTATTTTGAAGATATAAGCAATAACTTTTTTTTTCCACTACTTCCTTTTTATTAAAAATACTTGTACATCCCTATATATTAAAAAATTCTTAAGTGGTCCAAATTTGGCTACTCTCTCCTACATACACACAAAAGAACTAATTTATATATTAGTATAGATGTAAACAATTTAAAATGATTCATCCCTGATGATCCATAAATATCTTGACCAGTAATAAATCGTAGTTGCACTTGAAGCGCATATATGAAATCCTTATTATCCTTACATAGGACGAAATCTCAGAGCATCACGCTACTGCAGAGACACTAAGCGGTAGAATTGAAAATTAGGAGGGCAACGTTGGTTTGGCCGAGAACCGTCATTGTGAAGACTTAATCCTGTAACACGTGACATATGAAATCCAACAAAAGCAACGTTGTATTTAGGTTCATGTATAATGGAGTATATAACTGGCAAAACTACTCCTTAATGGGATTATGGTTAGTTACATTTTCATGTAAAATTACTGGGAATATGAAAAAGGGGAAATTAAATTTAAATTTAAATACTGGTCTACCTACAAAATCATATAATCGTTATACTTAGTAATCTTGTGAGTAATGTTACATATTTTCTAGCTGTACTTCCAAGTACGACTTGAAAGTCATTTTTTTTTTATTATACTCCTAGCTACAGATGGCTTAAGAGTTAGGTTGCAAAAAAGTCAAAAGGTAGATACTTGTAAATAAAAATACTCTAATTTCAAGTCGTTATAGACTAATCTATAACATGTAGAATGTTTTTTTATTTAAAAATGAATCAATATCAATTACATATTATGTAGCGGTGTAGTTGGAATATATTACTGTATCGTCAGGTTGCAAGAATTTTATTATCGCCTATAAAATATAATGATTTTCGATCTATAATAAGCGTAGATATTTATGCATTAAAATCCATTTCTTTTCATTCATATTTATTGGAAGATAAATCCAAAACTAAATGTTTCATACTTCTATTTAAATAAAAAATATGAAAATGTTGTATTATATTTAAGACATATTAGTGGCAAAAAAAAAAAGAAATAAAACATATTCCGACCAGGCGACAAAAGAAAGGTACTCTGAAAGCCAATTGACAATAAAAATAAATTAAATAGATATTCTGAAAGCCAAGTGACAACAAAACAAAAGGCCCAATCGACAACAAAACTAAATTAAAAAAATACTTCGAAAGCCGATCGAAAATAAAAATAAATTAAATGATACCCTGAAAGCCAAATGACAAAAAAACAAAAATTAAAAAGGTACTTCAAAAACCAAGTGATGTAAAAAAAAAAAAAAATAAATAAAATAAAAAGTTACTCCAAAAGCCAATCGACAACAAAAATAAATTAAATAATACTCCGAAAGCCAAACGACAAGAAAACAAAAATTAAAAAATTATTCAAAATGACAATCACTAACAAAAATAAATTCAGAGGTACTCCGAAAGCCAATCGACAACAAAAATAAATTAAAAAGATACTCCGAAAGCCGAGTGACTGGAACACTAAAATAAAAAATGGAATTATGGGAACCAAGTGATATAAAAAAATAATAATAATAAAAATGTATTCCGAAATCTAAGTGACAAGAAAAAAAAATTGTAAACTGTATTTCGAATAACTAAATGATAAAAAAATATAAAGGCATTTCGAAAGACAAAAGACAAAAAGAATTAATCCTGGTAATCCCAAAGACCAAACGAAAGAGACAATAAATTAATTAAAAAGTATTGTTAGTAAGAGTATTCCGAAGACCCAATGAAAATACAAAAATGAACAGTAATTTTGAAACAGCAAGTGACGAAAAAAAAAAAAAAATTAAATAAATAAAAAAGTATAATTGAGTCCGTATATTCTCGGTGAAACATATTTAAAATAAGATTAATAAATAAAACACTCGGTAAGTTTCACAAATATCAGTTTAATATACTCTATACGTATTTCGAAGCAACGAAGCAACTGGTCTAATGCAACTGGACATTAGACCAGTTGCTTCGTATGTTAATGCCCCGTCTTACAAGTTATGCAAGAAACTTAATAACGAATTACCCTCAATTTTAAACTTTAAATCCAAATTTGCCATAAAAAATAGTTTAGATCTGGTTAATAAAATCAAAAATATCCCTATTAACCAAAACGCAATTTTAGTTTCTTTTGATGTAGTCAACTTATTTTCTTCTATTCCCATTAATGAGGTAAAACATATTGTCCAAACTTATCTTCAAAATAATAATATAGATTGCTTTAAATCTCAAGAAATATCCAATTTATTAGAACTGTGTTTAGACCAAAATTATTTTATTTTTAACGACTTAATTTATGCTCAGAAAGATGGTTTGCCTATGGGTTCTCCTCTCTCCCCCCTATTGTCAGAAATATTTATGGATCATATGGAGAAAATTATTTTTAGTAGTTCCAACAAATTCCGTCACTGTATTAAATTCTGGTATCGTTATGTTGATGATATTATTTGTCTTTGGGAAGGTAGTAATAGGCAATTAAAATTATTTTTCAACCACATTAACGATATCAATCCTTCAATAAAATTTACTATGGAGATAGAAAATAATCGCTCTTTAAATTTCTTAGACCTTTCCATCTCACATTCTTGTTCTAAACTCAACTTCAAAATCTATAGAAAACCGACATATACTGACACCATCATTCCTGCTTCATCTTCACATCCTTATAATACTAAAATGGCTGCTTTCAATTGTTATGTAGACCGATTATTAAAAGTTCCACTCTCTGATGAAGACTACAATCTGGAATTACAAACTATTTACAAAATTGCAATTAATAACGGTTATAACAAGGCTGAAATTGACAAAATTATTAGAAAAAAGCGCAAAAAACTTTTATTAACATATTTTTATCCCCCAAGTATACCTGATACAAAAATTTATAAAAAAATACCCTTTTACGGCCAGGTTAGTTTCAAAATAGGATCAAAATTAAAGAAATCAAATATAACCCCAGCCTTTTATAATAAACATACAATTAAAAATTTACTCGTTAATAATAAATTAGATAAAACTGATTTACACAACAAAAGTGGAGTTTATCAAGCATCGTGCCAAGATTGCTCAACAATATATATAGGCCAAACTGGTCGAAAATTTGCTACAAGATTTGGTGAACATTTGAAAGCCATCCAAAATAATGAAGTAGAACAGTCCAACATAGCAGAACATATGATTTCCAATAATCATAACCTTTCCGTCAATGACTTCAAAATCCTACACATACACAATAAAAGCCTTAAACTGAACCTTTTAGAATACAGAGAAATTCACAAAAATATTAACTCTGGAATTCCCTTAATGAATGACCAGATTGACGTTTACAACTCACCCCTAATAAATCGGTAAATAACTTTTTTCTCTTTTTTCCCTTATCTGCCAATATGGTTTACACTTGTATTCCCTACCATAATATTTGTTCCCACTAAATGTATTTGTTAAAAAATAAGTTTAGTTTGTAATTGAAACTCCTGTTGATGGCGTCACTGCCGAAATACGTATAGAGTATATTAAACTGATATTTGTGAAACTTACCGAGTGTTTTATTTATTAATCTTAAAATAAAAAAGTATTTTGAAAGATGAAATGATAACAAAAATAAATTCGAAAGATACTCCGAAGGCCAAGTGACAAGAAACTAAAATTAAAAAATACGAAAGACCAAAAAAAAAAATATATGAAAAGCATTTCGACAGACCGAATAAAAAAAAATAAATAAAAAGGTGTTTCGAAAAACCAAATTTAAAAAAAAAGAAAATAAAAAGATATTTCAAAAGACCAAATAACAAAAAAAGAAACCAAAAATAAATACATAAAGTATTTTGCGAGATCAAATGACAAAAAAGAGAAAATAAAAAGATATTTCGAAAGACCAAATAACAAGAAAAAAACAAAAAAAAAACAAAAATAAATAAATAAAAAAGTATTTCAAAAGACCAAATGACAAAAAAAGACAGTTAAAAAGGTATTCCGAAGGATAAAATGACAAAAAAAAGAAAATAGAATGATATTTCGAAGACCAAATAAAAAGAAAAAAAAAAAACAAAACAAAATAAATACAAAAGTATTTCGCAAGACCAATTGACACAAAAATAAAAATAAAAAGGTACTCCGAAGGAGCAAATGACAAAAAATAAAAAACAATTTCGAAAGACCAAGTGACAAAAAAAAAAATTAAAAAGGTGTTCCAAAGGGGCAAATGACAAAAAAATAATAATAAAAAAGTATTTCGAAAAACCAAATGACAAAAATAAAAAAAAACAAATAGGTACTCCAAAAGAACAAGTTTCAAAAAGATAACTCAAAAGATATTTCGAAAGACCAAGCGACAAAGTAACAACAAAAAATTATGAAAATGGTACTTCTAAAGAATTATGCCAATAATTTTTCTCTATAACTTGCCGTCCGTAAATATTAGTGGTATATATGGATACACATAATAGACAGTTACGTAAATCTATAAGAATAGTTTTACAGTTTATCTATAGCTTGTAAATTTCTGAATATACGGGCGTATTACACAAAACTGGCCCATTAAGATACCCAACTCAACACAAAAAATCTTTGTACGGTACCACTAAAAACATCCATTTAAAAAAAGTTGTCCTTGAGATCCTGTACTTCCGGCTTGTTCTAAAAGCCTCACAACTAAAGGTAGAGAGGCGAAGGATTAAGTAAGTGAGATTATTTGTGTAAATGTTAATCGTGATTTTTTGCTTACAGATCGTGTTTTCGAGAAAAATCGTATTACTTCTATCTTAATACACTCTGTATAAGCGTTAATTAGCTTAAGTATTGTTTTTATTTATTTTTCATAATGCTACGTCAGAAATAGTATTTTTACAGTAGACCAATCTTATGTTCATCCGTCTTAATAAAGAAAGATTTTTAAGAAGCCATTTTTCTAGAAAATATTCCGCGAAATCAATTCTGAGAAATTACATTTACCGAAGATTTATCTTCTACATCAAAAACAATTGATTTCAATGTTATTGGCTCCATCAACCATCCATCAATTCTCATCCAGCATCCATATATTTTTGTGCAACAACATTATAAATCAGAGAGTAGGGGAAACATCACGTTACAGTCCATCTTCCTCTATCTTTCAACAGTATTTTCTACTTTATATTCCTGTCTGGAAACTAATACCCATGAGTTATGGCTCAGCACAAAGACTTAATCTAGCGACAATGACAGTTTATCAAATTGAAAAGCGGACGTTACTGCCCTGCTATTACAACATGAACGAACATCACCTTTATGAGACAACGAACTTTCATATAAATCTCCACTGTCACATATGGATTATTATTAATTGTTACTTTCCAAATAAGTTTAGACAAAATAAGACAACCATTAAGTTTATTACTTGTCGATATTGTAATGATATATTGCTGGTTATAGAAGAAAAATGTAATTTTGTTCACAAAAAGTCTTATGAAACAGAAAAATAATACATACTTATATAATAGCTGCTGTATCAAAAATTCTCTCTTGTTTCTTTAATTGTTTATTGCCGGTTAAACAAATTACATTTGTTATTCACAGCTGTGATATACTTAAAAAAATAACAGTTACTATTTACAGGTTAACATAACTACCCTAGATTTCCATAATTGTCTATTTATATATATACTAGGGGCCTCAGCCCGGCTACGCCGGTCTTCTCCCCTACGTTGTTAAAATTCGTCGCTTCGCGACTCGTTTTAATATAATTTTGTCGCACTTGTCGATTATAAAACTCGTCGCTCATCTTTTTTTAACACTATTTTATGGAAATTCGCCCTGCAAATGTCTTAAACTTTATCGTTAATTCACCTTAAATCCTTAATTAGTATTCTTCTGTCAAGAAACACGTTCAAAAT
This sequence comes from Liopterus haemorrhoidalis, assembly GCA_963971575.1. Lineage (NCBI taxonomy): Eukaryota > Metazoa > Arthropoda > Insecta > Coleoptera > Dytiscidae > Liopterus > Liopterus haemorrhoidalis. The sequence continues at coordinate 7,369,573 of OZ020613.1, forward strand.
GTGAAATCTCCTCCCATTTTAAAATGCAAAAAATTTGACAGCTGTCACCTTCTGAAATCTTGTAAGCATATTTCCAATAATGGCCCAGATTCTTTGAAAAATGTTTTCTAATACCTCAAAATATTATCTCGCACGTCCAAAAAGCTATCCTGAACCATTATTACCATTTAACACTTTGATTCTCGCCGTAAATATTCTGGACCGGCCGTCTTGTATTAAGAATATTTTTGAATTATCGTCTGATAAAACCTGTCCGTGCCGATCAATGGTGACTTTGATTCGACACGGATTCGAGGAAAAAATGCATGATTTTTATCAATAAAAATTAGTCAGTACCCCCTGTCGAAATAAAATTAAACCTAAGCACTAAAAAAATATCACCCGGATAAGAGGGCGGTTCATTTTCCTCTCTCCGCGTTACCGGAAAAATGAAGATACACCAGACGTTGAATAGAACATACATACCACAATTGTACAATATAATAGTAGATATATACATACATATATTTTAAATTTTTGCTTACACTAATTATGCTAATCACTATTTTCATCCGACACGTAAATGTCTTGGGGTAATAGTTTTTTGAGTCTGTTATGGATGCCTTTTTTTCCTATGTTGTAAATAGCTGCACTTTCACAATTGTTTATGTTCCTTATGAATTTTTGGGTAACCTTTTTAATAAAATTGTTTATGTTCGGCACTAATAATTCGTTGTGAATCTGTTCCTTTCGGATAAACCAGGGAGCGTTGATGGCAATTCTAAGAACTTTATTTTGGAAGGTTGGGATTTTTTTAAGTTGGTTGGCGACGTGTTTCCCCATACTTCACATGCGTACATCAAAAGAGGTCTAAGAAGGGATTTGTAGAGCAATGTGGCGCATTTATCTTTGAGTTTTGATTTTTTATTAATTAAGGGAAATAATTGCTGTAACCTCGCGTAAGCTAATTGAAGTTTTTTGTTTATGTGTTAGCTCCAGGTTAGACGAGTATCGAGGTGGATTCCTAGATATTTAACCGTCTCATTTTTTGGATTCCATTCCAGTTGTTGGTTAGTAACTATTATTTTCTGCGGATTTCTCACTCTACTGAGGCTAAATATCTTTGTTTCGCATTTTTCAGTATTTAACAGAATGTTCCACGTGTTGAGTCATTTAGATACTGTGTCTGTAGCTATCTGAAGATCTTCGATTGCCATTTCTAGTTCAGAATGCTGTGTTAATAGGGCCGTATCATCAGCGAACATGGCTATAGCGGCTGGACTGGGCGGTATATCGCTAACAAATATATTAAATAAAACTGGGCCTAAAATGCTTCCTTGTGGGACTCCTGCCTTGATATGTCTTAGGGACGATGTTTCGTGATTAATTTTTACTGAGAATGTTCTTTCTTCCAGAAATGAAAACAGAATTGAGGTGATGTATGATGGCAAATTTAAGCGTAATAATTTGTATTTTAATCCTTCTAACCAGACTTTATCAAATGCTTGAGCGATATCCAAAAATACGACGGTTGTGTATTGTTTGTTTTCAAATCCTGTTTCGATAAGTTCAGTTATCCTCAAGAGCTGCTGTATTGTACTGTGTCTCTTCTTGAATCCAAATTGGAATGATAGCAAAAATTAGAGTTGTTATATTAGTAGCTAATCTCCGACTGTAAAAATTGGACAAAGCATTCAACACTATCGAGAATAAAAATGTTATAAATGAAAAACAGCAGAATTTCAACCATTTAATCGATGATTTTAAAATATTTAACAGAATTAAAGTTCCGTTAAATTTTACCCCTCAAAAATTTTCATTCTGGAATTAAACGATATCTCTTTAATTATTTTTTAATTAACAGTTTTACTGGAAAAAATATTGAAATTCACTTATTACACAACATCGCGAAAGCATAAAAAATCATTAATTTACATTATTTTTCTGTTAAATTAGTTCAGTATTGATTAGCAGATAAATATACCGTATTTTTCGGACCATAATACCGAAACGCAAGCACCGGACGATAAGATTCACTCAAAATTTGCTGCGTTAAGCGCAAATTGTTGCGATGGCTTTATTACTTGTTTTCTTATTTTGTTTAAAAAAATCACTTTCTGCAGGGATATTTCCAACGGTATGGAAAAAAAGCTTTGATCGTACCTATTTATAAATCTGGAGATGCAAAAAATATTAAAAATTATAGGCCAGTCTCAAAGTTGTCAACAAAAAGCAAAATCTTTGAACAGATAATTTACGATAAATTGCTTGGAACCGTTAAACAAATTATTATTCCTCAACAGCTTGGATTCGTCAAAAAAAAGGTTGGTAGAAACTAATAAAATTATACTCATAAAATTCCGGAATCGATGGACCGACGAATTCAACACCTAACAACCTCTGAAGTTCCTCAAGGATCACACTCCCTTCGTCAGCATGCCCCTTCTTTTATTTTGAATTGCACGGCGAAGGTTCTTCAAAGTTTGACGGTAGCGATCAGCGTTTATTATTGTCCCGGTAGGCATGAACTCACACAACAATATCCCTTTCCTATCCAAAAATACTGTCGCCATCACTTTGTCGGCAGACAATGTTTGTATAAACTTTCGCGACTTCGGCGATCCTGAAGCTGCCACTGACTGTTCTTTTGTCTCTGGTGTCGTGTAATGTATTCAGGTTTCGTCGACAGTGAAAATGGAATCCAAGAATTCCTCGCCCTCTTCTGCGTAGCAATCAAGGAATTTGCGGGCCGCTTCAACCCGTTGCCGTTGTTGATCTTCGGTGATCATTCTGGGGACCCACCTTGCACACACCTTGTGATAATGCAAATTTTTTTCAGTGAAAATCTTGTCAGTAATAGTCTTACTAACATCATGGATCAATTTGCACAGCTCCCGAATCTACACCCATCGATCTTCAAGCATTACCCTCTCCACTTTTGCAATCATTTCGTCCGAAACCGATGGCCGTCCGGCACGCTGTTCATCATAGACGTCCGTTTTTAAACTCTGCACCATTTTCGCACGTTTTGGATATCCATACACTTCACATAACTGTCGATAAATTTCTGTAAGCGTAGTTGTCGTTTTTGTGTCACAAAAAACGAATCGCAGAACGTAACTCACACCTGGCGGTAGCGGCGAGTGGAGCCTAATCGCGGACGGCTACCAAACCAAGATTAAGCGTCGTAGACAGCTCGGAGTGGTGGGGATTTTCAGGCGGGGAATCAAGCTACACGCCAGTGTTGCCAGTTCTTACGTTAAAGCGTTCCTTGCGACTCCAGCGCCTTAGAGATCTTATTTTACGGGGAACCCTCGTATTTAATAATGCATTGACTTTCTTTAGAAACGAAGAACTTAACCTTCTCTGCCCCACTACGCTTATCTAGGTGTTGGGAACCCATTATTTATTATTATTTATTTTGACAGAAAAAATTAAGAATTATTTTTATCTACACTTAGTTTTTTTTTTACCTGTTATCGGGCCCGTTATTATCGTATTGTGGGGATTATTGTATTTTTGGAGCCAGAGCCTGCTCTCCCTGTGCGAGTAGAAGGCAGAAAAAATCCGTCGACAAGATAGTTGTTCAGTGTTGAGCGTTTTGAAACGAAATGTATAAAACAGTTTTGTTTATGTGGGTGTAAGTTCTTGTTGTAAATCTCGTGTCGAAATACAACTAAATAACTAAACTTCCGACCAAGTTCAAAGAGTATCATATAAGCTTGTTGAACTTTCATAAAGTTTGATATCCTTTGAAACATGTTTCTTGTACGTATTATTGTAGATTTCAGAAAGAAAATATCACAATTTCAAATACCAGTTACCAAACAAGAAAAAGAACTTGAAAGTATAATGGTTTTACTAAAACATAAATCATAACATTGTTGGATGAAATTATATAATTTCTACCAAATATTACATAAACTTTTTGTATTTCTCTTGTAACATTAACTTCATTGTTCTTGATTTCTATAGTAATTTAACATTTTGCAAGTAAAATGCCCAAAGCCACAGACAGTACATCATAATTCTATTAAGTTAACACAACCAGAGAATGTTACTTCTACACCAAACCCCTTGGGTCTCGTTGCATCTTAGCACATAGTTTAAATGTAATTTCTCATTAAAATAAATCTTGAAATAATCGAACAGCAATAATTTAGATGAATCGAAACAGAACGTCGTCATCGTTAAGTGGAGGCATAACAATATATTTCTCACAAGTTTCTTAAACAAAACGAAAGATTAAATTAATAATTTAATAATGACATTGAAACCTTCCTTCTAGTAGTGTATTTATATTAATACTGGATGTAGTATTTTAATCTGCAAGGCCGCCCTCATCAGCAGCAAGTGAACAAATATTTAAAGACTAGCTTATTACCCGTCAACAATGACGGATTTATAACATAAAATTTTCAATTGTTTATATGTGTATTTGGTTTTATTTTTTAACCTATCTTAATTTCATATAATTAACCAAAAAATATACCATGTCAGGTATTTTCGAAAAACAACATGACTCACTATATAAAGAAAGGGATATTAAAAGAAGAGATGCAGAAAGGATGGTAAAGAAACAAGTTAATACAGTCAAACACGTTTTTTGTTAAAAACCTGTAATTGTTGACGGGTTAAACAACCTAGTGTTATAATACGGAAATTAAAAAATATGTACTCACATTGGAAGATTTAGAACTTAGTCTTCTTTAAAATCTCTGCACACTGTTTTAACACAAAACACTATTTTAATACCAACTTTTAATTATCTACACTATTTTAAAACAATATTTCATTAATTTTTATTTTAAAAACGTTTAATTCTTGCAAAAAATTGATTCTAGCTGAATATTTTTAACTTGTTTATGCCAAAAAATTTCGTTTATCACTGGGATTATAGGATTAACATGTGACTTTAAAAAAAAATGACGTCACAATGTTACCCAGATCTCATACAGACACTTGTTAATTATATATGTACGATTACATTATTGTCTAAGCGCCCGTTCTATTGCGCATGTCTAAAAACAAATGTGAATTATTTGCGGGTAAAATTCTTCAGAAAAAAAATTAAACTAGACAAAATGGCCCACTTCAGAACTATAATAAGAATTCTGCATCACTTCCGGTTTCAGCGGAAATTGTTTTAACTTTTTATCTAGCATAGAGAATCGGTACTTTAATTTTTTTTTTCTTGTAAGTACATTTAATCAGCTTTACAAGGATATCAAAATATCACACTTTAATTTCAACTATTTTAAAATTGCGACCATTTATTTACAAAATAATAAATAACATAAAAATCGTAGAAAATAAATTATAAACACATTATGTATCTATGAAAAACGATAAAAAAATAAGACTAAAGTTAATAATAAACTAAGGAAAATTTACAAATGTTCAATATGACCGCCGTTGTTATTCACACTCTCAATCTTTTTCCCATTCGTAATAATAACTTTTCCATTACATTTAGAACGTTATACTCTTGAATTTCTCTGATGGCTGTTCTTACTCTATGTTGTAAGTCTTCTAACCTTGAATTTCAGGATACCTTAGAGTTGTTGGGCCTAACAGAATTTATTTGACATTCCCCGAATGTCAGAACCATATCTGTCATTTCTTCATTTGAATAACGTACGTAAGCCATAATTACAAATGATTTGACGTTATCACCTTTAATATCAAACTCGTACTAACAGGCAAGAAAATTTTACTTGTTAGAAAGGTTTTACTTGTTTTTTTTGTTTTAAAAATGGTATGTAAAAATAAAAAAATGTTTCCATCTAAAGTACGTTTCTTTGGTTTAGGCGGATCTAGATTTTCAATTATAGTTACTTTTACAGATTAAGTGATGCTTTTGTTAATTTTGTTTAGCAAAAGGCTACTTCAAACCATAAAAGAAGAGCTCATGACAACTTACAAAAATGAAAATTACAGTTAGGTTAGGAATAGCTAAACGTTTGGAATAGCCTATAACTCGTCTATCTGCCACTGATTTCAAAACAGTGATGTTATTGTCAAGTCTTTTGTCTGGATTTTGAGAATAGGGGATACGCATAAAATTTATATTTCCTTAAAACTACATTTTTTTGATATTTTAATGTTAGTTATGTCACCTAACACAACAAAAATCACATTTTAATTAATATTATAGCCAAATTTTTTAATTAAAATATTGTAAATTTGAAATAAGCCGACCACGCCGCGAAGGTTACCGAGTAGATACGACTGAGACTGTAAGGGTTTGACGTCACAGATACAGACAAAACATAATGTTTACGTGTTTATATTGTATTGTTTGAGAGTTTTGTATTTGTTTTTAAACAATTTTTCACGCATTTATTATTAAAATAATTTATAAAATATATGTACTCACATTAAAATGGTCTTCACAAACATAAAGTTTACTTTTTTCTGAAATATCGGTTTTATTTCGCCTCATAGCTTTTCTGTTGTTTCTCGTCATCAGGTAATGATATAAATTATTTTTTTGGATTTCTAATTGAACTATTTGTGTACATTGGTACTAAACAATATTTTCGACTATGTTTCGAAGTACTGGGACCTGGATCTTCCATATTTTATATATTTTAATATAAAATTTAATTCGGTAAACATGTATAAATTGTTTTTATAGAATTAAACTTTATTTTAATTAAAATCACTCTAATTTTACATAACCTATAAAAGTTATTCAAATAAATAAGTTCACAACAGACTATGTACGCTGGCTAGACTAGTAGTGTCATGTGTCAGTTAGGAGGGTATGACGTCACACGTCGTTTTCGCGCGCTACATACATTTATGATTTTTTTAAGCCTTCAAATTAAAAAAAAAAAATTAAAAACTGTTTTTTATGTTTATATGCAACAAGACGAATATAATAAAAAAAATTAAAAAAATCATGCCTATCCCCTATTCCATATACTTATTTCTGACAGTGTTGAGCGACTACAGATGTTCTTGAGTCGTCCTTTAAAAGACGAAATGACGAAAATTATGTATTATGTCTAAATATTAGAGTCAGAAAATTTTCAGTTTTAACTGTTTTACATTTTTTATTTTTACATTGATGAACCAATATTTTATTTTGATAAGAATTTTTGCACCTGAAATCTTAAGATTGTTGTTAAATCTGCTATACCTATTATCACATTTTTTCTTACTTCTTTCCCCGTTTTCGCGATGTTAAAAAGGCATTAACACTCCTGATAGGCATCGTGTTTGTAAAGCTACTTGTGGTAACTACATATCTTTTAACGGGCAACACAGTGATTGCACTAACCACCAAATTACAAGTTAGGCCGCTGTTTGAACACCGGGATTAGTCAGTAATTGCATGCCACGCGGTAGAGAGTTCGCTCATAGGAATTGCTTTATTACCTTGCTTATCCAACGGTTATTCACGAAAAATGCTTAGATTAGAGTTTTTAGAAAGAAATTATTTCGTTACAATCGCCTGTTTTTACTCATTATCTTGATTTTAGAAGAAAAGCAGAAGATTTGATTGATATTAGAGGTTTTTTAGACAATTTCTTTAATTATTGAAACTTTTTTTATTTGGTGACCATATCTGGCATCAATTCAAGATACTTTCTGATCACTCTTGAAAAACTCCAAAAAAAAACTGTAAGAGTAATGATAAAAAATATGAAATAGAAATGGATAGGACACACTATAAAAAAACCTACGGAAAACATAACAAGATAAGCAATAGAATATAACCCAAAGCGGGAACGGAAAATTGGAAGACCGACATAGTCATGGAAAAAAAGCATTAAAAGGGAACATGCCGAAATTGAAACGCCCTGGGAAGATCTAAAAGAGAAGCCAAGGGTAGACAGAAGTGGAGAAGGACCCTGGAAAAAATATGTGAAAATGATATAAGAAACACCAACTAAAATGAAAGGATAAAGAAGATATGAAGTGTGCTGGTGTACCAACCAACCACTTTTGTACTGGTTATAAAAACGCGTAGGTATGAGCCCTATGCTCCACTTGAGAGCTAAAAGAACAGAGAGAATGATAAAAGTACCTATCATTACTCTTACAGATTTTTCCCCAGATTTTATTTAAAATTGGGCGATTTAAGCTTTCATATTGTTACAAATACGGCTCAGTAAAAGAATACAGTGGCCTTTGGACAAGAGAAAGACTTTTGAATATTCGAGAGTTAGCCCCGAATGAACCTAGGTATTTTGCAATTTTCAGGTAATTCTTGGTCAGTTACTGGTGGACATAAGTTTTTCCTATTGGTAAAGGTACCAAGAAAAGATTTAGTTTTATATACCTTGGTCCTCAATTTTTTCAGCTAGTCCTGGATGTTAAATAGATTTTTTTGACGAATTTGTGAGGCTTCAACAGGATCCTCTTGGGAAGCAAGTACTGCTGTATCATTAGCAAAAAACACAATGGTATTTTTTGATGTGAACGAAACTGTTGTAAAATCAGGTAGAGTACTGGAATAAGTACACTTCCCTGTGGAACCCCAGACAGTATCGGGAAGAAATCACTATATACACTTACAACACTAACTTGAAAATATTTGAAAACATTTTAAGCCATGTCTGGTAACATCCTTTTAAACTTGTAGAGCAATTCGGTTTGCCAGACCTTAACAAAAGCTTGCGGCATAGAAAAAGCGAAAGAACAGTACTTTTTTTCTCAAGTGCCACGTTGAAGTTGTTAACTACTCTGTGAATTTGCTCTATCGTGTCATGTACATCGAAATCCAAACTGGTGGTCCTTCTTAATTAATATTCCGAAAATGTATGGAGTTTAGGCTACTATATAAGACGCATACTACCTAAGTGGCATTTTTATTCAAGCGATGGATTCAAATTATGTGGTACAGTCAAGGTCGTCAATAAGTCATTTCTATACATTCAGCTCAGAGTAGAGTTAGACAAGTGATTGAACTCAATCGGAGATACTGAGTTACCGCAATTCATTACGGTGACTGAGTGATTTATTTCACCGAATACCTGTACAAGGCTGGGTTAAATGAGGATACACCAGGATCAGTTAACTGCGGATTAACTTTGGTGTAAGTGTAGTGACTAGAAGCATTTATTGTTTAAGAGGAATACTTCATCACTCTTGTGATCTTTCAAGACAGAAACACATTGTTGATCAGTTTCCGAAACGACCGAATTTTTATAATATATATTGTACTATTCTAGCCTTGTATAATAAGTAATAACGAAAGTCCAAAATAATGGTGCCCGCAACAATATTATGGATAAATTAAATTTCATTTTTTTTATATAGTAAAAAGTTAATTGCAAATTTGAAATTAATAAACTAGTTAATTTACTATTTAACTATATAATTACGTGCTTTAATAAATATTATTTTTCCTAGTTCTAATTAAGAAAACTTTCTTCTGAAAACGGTTATGAGAATGTTTCTGGAATGGTTCCATATAAACTTGCAGAATTGTTGAAAAACTGTGCAAAAAACTAGACAAAACACACTTTAATTTTAACTTGATAAAATAAACTTACAGTAATTAATAACTTTTCGAAGAACAATGATGCTAATGAACTGCATTTATCTTTGGATGTTTAACAAGAATTTATAAATTAGTTGACATCGTTAGCTTCACCATTGTGACAATATTTTTACACTAAGATGTGTTCAGAAACTTCTTATGATCATAGTTGATCTCTTTTTACTTATTATGTTATCAGGATGTCTTCTTGTGGATAGAGTGTGCAGGTCAGGAGTATTGAGAGTCTAGGGAAGCTGGGAAAAATTACCGGTCTCGAACAGACTGCTGGACTCGGAACTGATCCTTTTCGAAAAGATCCTTTTTTACAAGTTCTTTATCTTCTTCTTTGGGCAATGTTAGTCGGGTTGACTTTTTGCCTCACTCACATAAATATTCCATTTTTATCTTTTCATCGTCAGGTCTTTCCATATATCCGGTATACGTTTTAGATCTTCCGTTACCTGATCTCTCCAACTCTTGCGAGGTCTTCCGACTGGTCGACGAGTATTCAACTTGCTTTCCATATTTTCCTTACCATTCTGTCCTCCCTTATCCTCATCATGTGTCCTATCCACTGTAATTTACCTCTCAGTGCTTGTGGTATACTCGGCCTTGAGTACAGTTCTCGGATATTTTTGTTCTAACGGATTCTCCATTCACCAAATTGCAATCCGAATTTAATTGTTTGTGATTTTTCTGCATAAGTTTTTAATTATTTTGTCGGAAATACTTATTAATAAATAGTAATTAAAATAATAACTGTCATGAGTTTTCAGTATTTAGGACCTCTTTGTGGCATTTCTGTCTGTAGACTCCGCGCGGACAATTAGCATGTCGCGTAAACGTATCTTATATATACTACAGAAAAAATAAAGAACAATTTCTATTTACACGTATATTTTTTCCCGCCATCGGACTCGTAATTCTGTAATCTGTAGAACTGAATTTTGATTGCACGAAGATGGAAGGGGGGAGAGGTGGGCGAGGGAATTAGAGGCAAGAAGGATTGAGATTGGGGAAGAATAACAGGAAGGGGGAAAGGAAGGAAGGAAGAGGCCCGGTGGGAAGCAGAAGGGGAGAAATGGAATGAAGGAAGGAGGCTGAGGTTACCTGGAAATGAGGAGGAAGGAAGGGAGATGGGAGGAAGGGTGAAGAAACGGTTGGAAGGGAAGGGAATGGAATAAAATAAATTAAAGATGGGCGAGAGAGCTGGAAGAAAGAAGGGAGTAGATCGGAGAGGGAAACCGAAATGAGAATAGGAAGAAAGAGAGGGACACTGGAGCAAGAAGAAAGAAAGGAGAAACAATGTTGTAAATTGGAGTGTATTGTACATTATTTATTTTTGATTGTTTTATTTCTATTTGTAATGGTTAATACCATGAACGCCGCAAGTCCTAGGAATAAAGAATATATATAGAACAGGATTTTTGTTTTTCTGGGGCTTGGAATTATTATTTTATCTGGGCCTGAATTTCTGAGCGTCCTTGGATGAGGTACAACTGATAATACAAAGCAAGATAGAGGGCAAAAGAAACCTCGAAGATAAATTCATTGTTAAAGTACAATTTTCGCAATGCGCTAAAAAATTACTTTCAATAACTTTCTTATAAAAAATCAAAAAATGAAACAAACAATATACGCCACATATGGTGCTCCATTGAAGCATTTAGTAAATAATGTAACATATGTTTATTTTAATAAATAAATAATACGCTTTCCGATTTTAAAACAAATATACTTTGTCATAAATTTCACTTTAAATATTTATTAAATGTATTGTACCTTTTAAAACCTGGGGACCTTCAAAGAGAAATTTACACATAATTCTAGCTGATAACCCTATCAGACCTTTTCAAAACGACAATACTTTCTAGAAATTCCAAAATTAGGAAAACAATAGTAATCCATACTTCCATAAGGCCCAGAAAAATGGATCATGGAAATACTACGCAGAATTTTTTGTTCGAATATAATGGTAGGTGACATTATTACTGTGGAGAAGATAAAAGAGAACAGAATGGCGAGGAATATTTGGGAAGAAAGAGTAAATATCCGTCGACCAGTGAGCTATCGCAAAAGATGAAGAGATTCATTGACAGAAAATTTAGCAAGTACAGTAGAACTCCGATTATCTGACTGTCCGTATTATTTTATGCGAATCATTAATATTAAAATGATTTTATGAAGATAATAATTTATTTGGTAGTATATACACAACGTCCCTAAAAGCGGGACTGAAGAGATGAATATCATTATTTACGCTATTAACACTGTATAAATTTCATAGTCCAGAGATTTTTGTTCATGGAACAAACACCTTCAGGCTGTCTTCTTCGATGGTAAAACTGTTTTGTGGTGTTGAAGGAATCTCATGAGTTTCTTGCCTGTCAGTTTTTTGACTGAAGGAGACATGAAGAATCTCTCTAATGCTGTCTGGATTTCACTCTTCTTTATAATCCCTTTGAAGTGGTTTTGGTACTCTCCAACCAAAGCCACTACATATTTACAAGATTGAGAAACACTTACAATTACATACTTCGCATTATAAGTTTTGGCGCACAAAGGTCACCGTGCGATGTCTTAGCCAAATCCCAATTCGTTAGCTGTAGGAAAAAACATTGCCAAAATATACTCGTTGGCCAAATAATTCGTTAGAAGGGTAATTCGTTAACAGGAATCACTGTACTTGTACGCAGCTGACCGTATCATCCGTGTTTTTGAAATTAACATAATATACTCTTATCAGATAAAGATGGAGAAGTGTGGGTGAGGCCAAAATTCAACCCGAAAGTAAAGAGGAAAATAGATTAAATATAGTATATAAATTGTAAATGAAATGTTAACTGCCTAATCAAACGTCTTTGAGGTTTAAAACAGATTAACATACCACCAATCACCAAAGAAATTTGCATCACAGTTGGTGAACAATTTATCCATTCTAATTTTGAATGAATTTCAATTTTCGGTTCCCCAAATCTTAACAACATGCTTTTAATCATAATCCCTTAACAGGATATCAAAGTAAGGTTACATAATAGACTATTATGGCTTTATGAATTTGTAAAGGGTAAAAACCCGCATTTAACTCAGTAATTATTGTAATATTTGGATGATTTTAAAGGGCTGCTCTCCCGACAAAGAGGGATTTAAACTATCTAAAGAGAGTCACTATTAATTATTCCATTAAAATGCAAAGGTTTTTATAATTGCATCAGATATGGGGGTAGTGTATATAGTGTACATATATACAGACATCAAAAGAAATTAATTTAAACACTATCTTTGTGGGTTATTTCGGGGGCAGTTCTACACATTCCTTTATGTGACAAAGATGTAAACATAAAACACCCCCATCCCCCTACCTCTGTATAGACATAGTATATACCGGGTGAATTATTTAAGGAGCAACATACATGTTTCACATATAATGTTAATGAAGTGAGTTATTTCATTTGCAACATAGCAAATTATGAAAGCAAGCTCATATCCATGGCAACAGATATGCAATGGTGATTAGATATAAAAGTTATTTGACATGATAAAGTTCCTAGACGGCTGAAAAATAGTAAATTAGAAACAATAAATGAATTTTTATTAGTTTGTTTATATTTACATACAAACAAAAATAATAATGTCCTTAGTAGGTAAGTCCAAAAAATATTTTAAAAAATAATATTTTGTCTTTTCTATGGATACGATAAGCATTTGTTTTATGGCTATGTTGCTTTTGAAATAACTAATTTCATTAATATTATATGTGAAACATGTATGTTGCTCCTTAAATAATTCACCTGGTATATTATTGCATTTATTATTTTTTAGTTAGTTTAATTTGTAACTCTTGAGAATGGCTTAGTAGCCGAAATACGTATTGAGTAAAATAAATATATTTGTGAAACCAACCTAGTGTTTTAATTGAATAATTGTTATAAAACATTTCATTATCTGTCAAAATTAAACAATTTAAGAAAATTCGTTCTGCTCATATTTATTTAGGTTGACGTAGAAATTAACATTTTCTAAATTATTATATTGTAGATCAGGGGTTTGAAAATGGCGCCCCACGGGTACATGTGGCCGCGTCTTAAATTTTTGCAGCCCGAAACTACTTCTTATACTATTTGTTGTATTTTTTTTTTTTTTTTGGAAAGTTACATATCTCGCCTGATTAAAGAAATTATTGTATGCTCAAAAAATATTAAAAACTTTTTTAAAAAATTAATTTTGTTGAAAATGGAACGGTCGAAAATTCACACTATTATGAAGTATGAGTTCTTACGTGGCATCGCAGACCGCGCGAAATATTAATAGTGTATTTGGCTCTAGTGTTACTAGGCAGCAGACAATATCAAATTGGTTCGCCAAATTTCGTACAAGTAAAAATTAAAAAAAAAAAAAAAAACTGGCTCATCGATCACAACAGAAATATACTGTAAACAACTGGACGAAAAGATGCAAAAACTTAAAGAAAAACAGCCTAGATTTGCCAACAGATCAATTCCTATCTTATTGCATGATAACGCTAAACCACACACTGCACAAATGACTGGGGCAAAACTACAGGATTTGGAGTTGGAACTTTTTCATCGTCCTCCATACTCACCAGACCTAGCCCCCACTGACTACCACTTCTTCCGCAATTTGGACAACTTTTTAATAGGAAAACAGTTTAATTCCGACAATGCTGTAAAACTGGCCTTCCATAAATTCATTGACTTTCGTCTGCCATGGTTTTATACCACCGGCCTGAACAATCTGCCGCTTAAATGGCAAAAGTGTATAGACAATATGGGTGCATACTTTAATGAATAAAATAATTCTTTATATTTGTAAGTTATCAACCAACTTTGCCTTTTTAGGGTTTTGTAGGTATGACCAAAAAACCCTTATACCGTCATTTTGTCGTCTGTCTGTCTGTCTGTCTGTCTGTCTGTCTGTCTGTCTGTCTGTCGGTCTGTCTGTCTGTCTGTCTGTCTGTCTGTCTGTCTGTCTGTCGGTCTGTCTGTCTGTCTGTCTGTCTGTCTGTTCGGTAAAAATTGTAGCCAAACGGCTAAACCTAGAGAGTTGAAAATTGGCATGCTTGTACAACTTTTTGACCCGCACATAGGAAAAATACTAAAACATCTAAAAAACATATCCCCCTAAAAATATAAACAAATATGTGCTCATCGAAAAAAAAATATTTTTTTAAAATTCTGAGTAGGGTATCAAATGAAAGCCCTTAGTACGTGGATTAACGATCAAAATTTAATTTTTACAAAATAAATTATTTTGAGGCGATTTTTGCCAAAATTGTGCAAAAAAAATTTTGTCCCACACCCTGTAGCCCAGATTTTAGTTTAAACTAAAAATGTGAAAAAATTTTAAGTAATGTATAATGGTGTGAACCGGAATAGTACAACAGGAATTTTTGATCAGATTATGTTTTCGGAAAATAACGCATTTTTTGTGTTTTTTTGGTTGACGATGCATACATGTTATACTCTTATAACACACTAAGTTGATAAGCGTTTGGTGGTCTAGTGGCTCAGTTGCTCGACAACCACACAGGATCGTTATTCACTACACAGGTTCGTTCCTGGCTTGTGGAGTCAATTTTATTTTTTGTTTTTTTTTTCATATTTATTATGTTTAAATTAATTTGTTAAAATTCTAGTTATATTTTAGCACATTTTGAATTTAATTTTCAAGAGCATAAATTTAATAACCAATTGGGATTATATTTTCATTCTGTGTCATTTATACGAAGCCAGAGGGTGCGGAGCGTATGATTTAAGACAACCAATGAAAGCCATAGGCCCAATTTTCAAAATCTTAATGAACCTTGTTATATAAAAAAATACTGCACTTATTTAGAAACCTAAATAATGATATTAGGTATTCGAATTAAAATTAACAAAAAAATATTTTAACATAAAATTTGTTTTTAAAGCTCTGAGATTAACAGACGATAAATTATTTTAAAAAGATCGTTCATTTTGCCGTGGTTACTACAAAGCAAAATTTGTCCTACACACTCAGCATGCCGCCTTCACTTATTATATACCTGCGAAACCCTGCAATGTGTGAAAATTCACACTTCACATCAATTTTTTTCTACATATTTCATCCTTGACGACCTAATAATTCAATAATATTTGTAATACTTAAATCGGGATTTATGAAAATAATTTAAAAAATAGTTTGGTTCCTCTACTTTTGGTCGATGGTGTATATACTGACGTTATCCTCCGTAAAGGATGTGTCTTCAACACTGCCTTGCTCGATTTTATATATTTTATTTAGGGTTTCCGTATGTTTTTTATAACAGTATCCTTTTGTGCATTATGTTTAGTGTCCCTGCCATAGATCATATTATATGTATTCGTTAAAATTTTCAGGTCAGTAATAAAAAATCCCTGGTAGTAAACGCTAACGTAGCTAAAGAATACTTCTCAGTGTAGACCTCTGGCGGTTCCCTAGATATCCACTTAAGATTCAATTTGCAATTCAAATTACTTCTCTTGTCTTCCTACAAAATATTTCATATAAATTTTTAGTGCATATGGTAGAAAAATGTAATGAATAAAATTATGTTTTCATGTGTAATTACTAAGGACATGGAAATAATAAATTGCAAGTTTGATTATAAGGTTAAGATTATTTGTATTATTAATGGAATAAGGGTTTTGAATATTCATGGAATTTTATTGTAATTTCAGTCTTATAACGAATAATGGCTGACATGCTAATAGATGTCATTCATAATATTTGCCATTTGGAATTGTATAAATTGCCACGATTTGGAAATATGGGGTGACAGAAAAAAACATCATTTAAATGACATATCCCAGCAAACATTTTTATCCGGACCAGTACTGGTAAAGCACATACTCGCCGGCATTGAAAGTAATGGGCCAGTGCTGGCATTTCGTACTGGGCCAGTACCCCGGTGTCCCGTGGCCCTTAGCTGGTCCATTGATGTATCAGTTGCTGGCCCAGCAACGGTAAAGTGCATTGAAAGTAATGGGCCAGTGCTGGCATTTCGCATTGGTCCAGTGCTGGCATTTTGCACTGGGCCAGTGCTGGCATTTCGCACTGGGCCAGTGCTGGCATTTTGCACTGGGCCAGTACCCCGGTGTCCCCGTGGCCGTTAGCTGGCCCATTGATGTATCAGTTGCTGGCCCAGCAACGGTAAAGTGCAAAATAATCGCATTAGTTGCAAGATTTATTTCTGACAGACTAGTGCTTATATTATACCCACTCTCTAGTGTTTCAAATGTAATATATGTGTACTTACCCAGTATTAAAATAAATTAATGGTTAGGTGCAAAATAAATACTCATTTGGCCATTTTCACCATCGTTGAATAAATTTATTTAACAAGTAAAGTTGACAATATCGCATCGGTTTTAAACTATTAATGAAGAAATTAACATTGCTGTCAATAGAATGATGCGATATTGTTAACTTAAGTTGTTAAATAAATTTATTCAACGATGGTAAAACTGGCCGATTGTAAATTGAATTAACAGTTATAATTTATTGATTTATTTATAAATATTAAATAAATATAATTTCAGGAATGACAGGAATTAGTTTATTTAATTTATTAATTTAATGAAGAATTTTAAGAAAATGGTTTTCTGCCATTTCGGTCAAACCAATTTCATCCTAAAGATAAGGGGTGACTAATAATTTTCGCCAATATTCGTCTTGTATTATCTACCACATCTTTTCCCCCTGACTTGAAGAGTGCCAACCTAAAGAAATCATACTTGTTAAAATAAATTCAATAAACAAATTTTATAAGCATTAATGCTATAAGCTGTTCACTTTTGTAAGAACAAACTAGATCTGGTTATTTTGGTGATTTTTATAGTGTATTACTGACTTTTAGAAACTTGGTTATATTGTAAAAAAAAGCTTTACAGTTTTGGATTAAGTTTGTATTATTTTAGGTTAGTATTATATTTACAAAATATTTAAGATGTCACTATTCAAAATGAAATATGACAAATTATATTTTTTAAATGACATATTTATAATCTTGTATCAGATTTATTAATAATTGAAAATTTTATTACATGAAAAAAACTATGATTGAACTAAACTAAATATTAAACAATTTAATATGAAGAAGTTTGTGTAAACTACGTCCTTAAATCTAACAAAACACACACAAATCACAATAAAAAACTGTATAATGCTCACAATCAATAACTATTCAAATACACATCCTGATAAACTGTTCACCAACACGTCCCAACTTGTACTCACAGAATATCACTTGTACCGACCCTCGAAGGCCACGCCATTAGGGTGTTTTATGACTAAGAACGATCAGACTTTTCAAATTATTACATTCAAAAAAAGTTATAAACATAAGCACTGGCCCGCTAGAAATAATCTTGGATTAATACAAATAAGGAATGCTTATAAAATGCTGGTAAAGTACTTCGTATAGGCGGAGTGCGAAATACAAATGTGAAGTACATTATTAATACTGGCGTTGCACTTACTTTTGGTGCCAGCAATGTACCAGCGTAAAAGCAGTTTACCGGCATTCGGCCGTTAGTTCAATGTTTGCTGGGATCACAATAGAAAATATTTTTAAAGCATTAATTTCTGTTCTTCTCAGGAGTTTTATATGGACGAGGTCTGTTCAAAAATCAACCGAACATTTTGAATTACGCGCTAACAGGGATATTTAGTGATATGCGGTTGGCAGCATTGCGTTGCACATAACCTCCTCTGTAACCAAATGTTCTTGGATTGTTGATATCTCGTTTATTTTTCTTGATATTGTTATTTGAGTGCAACGTGTTTAAGTGTTAGTGGCGATTTTTGAAATGTGCGATTTTCTGGATGTCGTAGGATGTCATAGATGTCGTAGCCGCAAATCCAGCTTTCGTCTTCCGTTATGATCCTTTGCACGAATGTTTCATCATCATTGGCTTGTTCAAGGAGTTGCCAACAAACGTCCACTCGATTTTCTTTCTGTTCTTCGGTCATCAAACGAGGAACAAATTTTGTTGCAACTCGATGTATGTTCAAATTTTCAGTCAAAATTTCATGGCATGACCCAGTTGAGATGCTAACCTCTTCTGCAATTTCTCTGAGTTTTGATCAGCGATTTGCACGCACCATATCATTGATTTTTTGAACGTGGGGGGGGGTCATCAGTTGAAGTTGAAGGTCTTCCTGGAAATTAAAATTATGACTAGTGGTGATAACAATTTTAATTTTGAACAAACTAAAATCTTAAATAAAGTAGACAATCTCAGTAAAAGGTTGATTACTGAGAGCATACATATAATTCAGAACCCTAAATTAGTTAACTTTAAAACCGACTGTGATAATATAAGCGCCATTTATTGTAATATATTAAAAAAATTCTAAATCTAACATATTTCACCTAGTAATCAAATTCTAATTTATTAATAGATAGCGTTACTTACTTGTTTCAACCATCTCAAACCCTTTTTCAAATTCATACGTGGCTTATTCATATGCTTATCTCTGAGTTCAATAACCGGACAATATGATGTGTTCTTTATTAATTTTTAAAATTGTTATTTTATATCGTGGCTATTAACTAAGGTAATGTAAATTTAACATTGTTTTTTATTCTTTAACTCATATTTGATATGTTTTTATTGTTTAATAATTATTTTATGTTATATTTTAAATTCCGACAATTTTGTAATGCTATTTTAACTACTTGACTTGTTAAATTTGAACACTATCATAATTTTATACATGTAAACTTACCAATTTAATATTCTATATTTCTATATATCTTTGTAGCTCTGATGAACATTTAATTTAAAATCGAAACGTTAGCGAAGTTAATAAATTTGTTTTTATTTTCTGACTGGTCCGAATCCCATTACCTTCAACTATAATTTAAAATTATTATTATATTTTTAAATTGTATTTTCATCTGGATTTTTAATCGTCAAGCTGTTATGTTGATCAATACCGTTCTGGTCCTAAATTGAGTGAGGATACTCTTCACCTCCGATGAGGGGTCTAGGTCTACATTTATCACGGTGACACAATCCAGTTCCGGCTTATATTCTGTACTAATCCTACTAAATCTTAATGGTATATTAAAACATTTTAATACATTTACATTTCATTTCATCCTTTCGTCCCCTTTACTTTAGAAAATTTGAAATTTATATTTCAGTATCTAATATCTGATAATATTTTATTTTGTTATGAATATTTGAGGCAGGTTTAAGCTATGAATTTACAACTAAAGTAAAAGGTTAGATGGTATATATATTTCTCCAGGTTTATTTTACTCACATATATTCGCCACCTTTTGAATACTAAGAGAACTTCTGGTCGACTATAAACTTATTCGTTGAAACTTTTATTTCTTTAAATTTACCTACAAGTTTTCTTTTTCAATTTAAAACATTTTATTCATACTTATATTTGGATATTTCTCAAGATTTCTCAAAAATATTGAATAAATAGTGAGCTAGAGTGATGACTATTTCCGATGGCACAGTTTATGGGCCTCTCTTCTTCGAGTAATGAAGGTCCACGGCGTGGACATATGGTCCTACATGTGGGTCTACATGTAGGACCATAGCCATTTAAACTTTCTAAATATAAAATAAATTATATTTAAGGAATGGCAGGAAGAATTTCACAAAATTTGTATTTTAAGAGGTAAGACATACTTCAAAACAAATAATACCATTAAAAAGAAACCATGATTTTTAAATTGTAATCTATCCCGACAAAATATGGTCAAAATATGTAGGATGAGATTCGATCACACTAGCTGTTCTTCACACTTAAAACGTTTCAAAATAATTCCAAACGGTGACTGTCAGACCAATTCTGTAACTCAGTTACTACGATCATTGTAACTAAACTTGTCCCTATGAGCAAGGTCAGTTACTATCATGAATGAAAGTCATTATACTTTTTATAATACAAGGTGTCTCAAAAGAAATTTTATATTTAGTGGATCGATTAAAAAAAAAAGTAAGCCGTATATAGAAAAAATGTTTATTAATTATTAAAATACACTTTTTGGGGATTTATTTCTTAAAAATAATATCGTCTAAATGTAGACCCTCGCGTTCTCGGCACTCATTTAATCGAACAGTAAAATTACTTATGACGTCTCGGCAGGTGGACTCAGGGATGGCTGCCATTTCGTGACGGATATTTTCTTTCAAATGCGCCAGTGAAGTCGGTTTATTGGCGTAAACTTTAGATTTAAGATAACCCCATAGGAAAAAGTCCATAGGGGTTAAATCTGGACTGCGTGGAGGCCAATTTATGTCACCTCTCCGGGAGATCAATTTGCCAGAGAAAATTTCATGAACACGTGGCAGAGACATATTGGACGTGTGTGAAGTTGCTCCGTCCTGTTGGAACCATGTTCTTTGGTTATAGCCAGGAAAGTTTTGCAGTTCAGGTACCAAGAAGTTGTCTAACATCTCCCACATAACGCTCTGAATTCACTGTAACTGCACGCCCCCTTTCGTCTTCAAAAAAGTAAGGGCCGATAATTCCTCGCGCCGACATCGCAGCCCATACGGTCACTTTAGGCGAATGTAGGGGTTTCTGATGTTTGCGTTTCGGATTCGTTGCACTCCAGTAGCGGCAGTTCTGCTTATTTACGTGGCCATTAAGATGAAAATGAGCTTCATCCGAAAATAAAATGTTGGTAAACGTTGAAAATCGCTCAATCACCTGATTTACGAAATTAAGCCTCTGACTGGCATCTTGGGGCTTTAATTCTTGCACCAATTGAATTTTGTAGGCTAGTCTTTGTGCATAATGCGATGTAATGATAATCTATGCACATTTAAAGCACTTGCGCGCTTCCGAATTGAAAGGTTCGGGTCGTCACGAACAGACTGATTAACATTCTCCACGTTTTCTACCGTTCTTGATGACCTAGGTCGCCCGGATTTTGATTTATCCAGCGTTATACCAGTCTCTTCAAACTTTTTAACCCAATGTCGAATGAGAGGAATACTTGGCGCATCATTTAAGTGGCGAAAACCTCGAATACTGCAGAATTTTCTACGCGCTACAGTCGCCGAATCACCGTTTTTGTAAAACTCTCGCACGCATAACGCGCGGTCTGCTCCCGAGAAACGCTCCATAGCGACTGAATTCCCAAGAGCCAGGCTACCGATTGACATAACCACCGCGCCCCTCGGATACGTTGCGTTCACGCAGTAAGCTAAATAAATGTAAAATTTCTTTTGAGACACCTTGTATTTTATCTTGTAGTAACTATATAAATAAGGACTAAATAATTAGAAAATATTCTTAAAATTTTATTTATAGTGAAAGAAAGAAAATGAGAACAGTTTTAATTACATTTTAATGCATTGGAGTGTTAAAATAAAAATACAAAATAATTTAAGGATTAAATGGTCGTTTGTAAGATCTTCTGGAGTGCACCATTCCCGATAAGTCTCTTTTAATACTCCAACAATAGTCAGCCATCATGTGAGTATCCCACCTTCCTTGATAACGTCTCTCCATCTCTTTTAAATATTGATGGAAACGTTCACCCTGTTCAGCACTAATATAACATCTCCAAGATTGACAGGAAATTTGTCAAGATGACTGTTTAAAAAATTAAGTTTCACGCTCATGTTGCACCCCAGATGATGATAATTTTCAATAAAATTTTCAACGACCTCCATAGTTTTCGGCTTTTTTATTCCCAAGAAAATTTTTGATGAGCGCCACGAAAGTCTGCCATGCATTCTTCTCCATATTCATATGTACAGTGAAATGTGGATCATTCACTAATTTTATAATTTGTGGTCCGTGAAAAATGCCAGCTTTTAGCTTCTCATTACTGAGAAATGTTTCAGATATATGTATATTTGAAACAGTCACCATATTTGTTCAACGCTTTTACAAACTGCTTCATTAGACCCAGTTTAATATGAAGAAGGGGGAAAATGATTTTTGTTCGCTCCACCAAAGGTTCGTGTATTATGTTTGGGTCTCCAACATTTAAATCTATTCTCACCGGTCAATTTTTATGAGTCCAATGCTTAAGACGTATATCAGAACGTGAAAAGGTGAAAAAAGTCAAAATACGATAGAACAAAAATTTTACGTGATAGGCAGAAACTGTTAACATTTTTGAAATCAGCACCCCAAAATTAGTTAAAAACAAGTGTCAGACCTAAGTCAGCAAAAAAAGTTTAAATTTGTTGACCAGTATAATCTAGGGATGGGAAAAAAACATCGATGTATCGAAAACATCGATGTTTGTTTTAAAAACATCGATGTTTGTTTAAACTTTGAAATTCAGAAACTTAATTTTTATTAAAATTAGTACACAAAATATAAGCGCCATCTATTGTGATATAACAATACTAATAGTGTTAGTTTTTATTCTTCTTAGCGGTTAGCAAAATACGAAAAAATAAGAAGAAACTTCTAATTTTTGCAAACAATGCGAACGCCCAACGACGCCAACACACTTTTTCTTTTTGAGTCTTGTTGACACTTTCCCAGTTGTTATTCCTCCAATCCCTGGATTTTTGTAAGTTGTCATTAGCTATTTTTTTTATATAATGAAGTTGGCTTTTCCTGAACAAAATGATCAAAAGCTTCAATTAATCGGTAAAAGTAACTAGAATTGAAAATCTAGTTCCGCCTAAACCAAAGGAACAGACTTTATTTCAACTTTAAAAAGTATAAAAATAATTGTATATGACAGTGTCATTTTTATGTTAAATAATATCAAATTAACATTAAGATTACTATATTAGTATTGTAATAAAATCCAATATTTCATTTTAGAAATGTAAAAATAGTAAGGTCTGTTCCTTTGGTTTAGGCGGAACTAGATTTTCAATTCTAGTTACTTTTACCGATTGATTGAAGCTTTTGATCATTTTGTTCAGGAAAAGTCAACTTCAATATATAAAAAAATATCTAATGACAAATTACAAAAATTAAAATTGCGGTTAGTCGTTAGTCGTTTGGCCTAATCGTTTGGAATAGACTGTAGGTACAAATTAGGATTATTATATTGGGTATAATAATATTAATGTGAAATTAATTACTATTAAAAAGGAATATTTCTATTTCAAAATCTAATAAATGCTTTTTGTGTATTATGTGTTACTTTTTTCGTATTTTATCTTTACATTATTAAATAAAATCTATATAATATAAATAAATAGCTTTTTTGTAATATTAATAAAACATCTATGTTTGCGATACATCGATGTTTTTCCTTCGATGTTTTTTCAACATCGATAGTAAGGTGCCAATGTTAACATCGATGTTAAACATCGATGTTTTGCCTTCGATGTACAACCCTAGTATAATCTACGTTTCTTTTGGAAATACCTGTCATAAAGAATTGACTATATTCATCATTCGTTTTCCTAAATTATAAATTTTTCTCCCACTAGACCTGTAGAATGACGTCTAGTTGCACTCCTGTGTTCCAACTTCTCTACTACATCTTACTTATCCAGCAGTAATCCCATTTTATTGCATTAAAATAATTGTTATTAGTTGTTTACTAACTTTTTCCAGTAGTTTGCAGGAAATACACACTTTGATATTGCATCAAGATGATTTTCTTATGACACTGAACTAGTTTTTAACTTAATAGAAGCGACAATGTTTCTATTGTACTCGGGAAATTTCTAAATAATGGTTTTCCGATACCTTTATTCAGTATGCATGACAAAGAATGGTATTTTAATGATAGGTTAAGTCTTTTCTCACGTTTACATTAGGTTTTTGTAACTGATTTATAGAATAATCATTTTCTTCCCGGAAGTTTATATGCGAATTATAGATGACGATATTTAAATTAGTAAATTATAACTCAAATAAAATTGATTGCAAATTTGCAACTGTTATATGGGAAAATAAATATAAATAATTCTATTAACATTAAATTATATTTTGAAGGTTTTGTTCAAACAGGTTGGCTGATTTATTTTTAATATAATATTAATATTGTTACGTGGTTAGAATAACATAAAAGACGAAATTGGTTGTGGTTTTAAATCTTTATTAAACTCCTTAAATATTGCACTTATACCCTAATTTATAGATAAGGATAACACGAGCAATAAATACTACTCGTCAATACACTTATACCGCACAGTTCACTTCTCCAAGTATATCACCATGCAGTCCAGGTATTTGATTAACTAAATCACTCAGTCACTGTACTGAATTTCACTAACTCAGTATCCCTACTTGAAGTCGATCACTTGTCTAACTCCACGCTGATGCTGTATGCATGAAATTGACTTATTAACGACCTTACCTTGACTAATTGTTCTTAAAAACTCTCTTTGCTTCTCTGTCTGAATGCTACTGACACTCCGGCCTCCGCGTCTTATATAGAAAACCTTATTTCCTTCTATAAAAGTCTAGAACATTCGGGTAACTCAATATTGAAGGTTTTCCTTCTGTTTCAAGGCTACGTTATTCCTTGGCAGGGCCTTATTCGTAACAGTATACGAGGGGA
Source organism: Liopterus haemorrhoidalis (assembly GCA_963971575.1). Lineage (NCBI taxonomy): Eukaryota > Metazoa > Arthropoda > Insecta > Coleoptera > Dytiscidae > Liopterus > Liopterus haemorrhoidalis. The sequence goes on from OZ020613.1 coordinate 7,394,541, forward strand.
AGTCAGTAATTAATTAGGTCACAAACCGATGTTGGAAAGCTAAAAATAGCAGTGAGCTATTTCCAAAAGTGTCATTAGGTGGCAGTAGCCGAGTGCGTGCGCAGGCAGAGTGAAAATGGCAATTGTGCTCGAAGAGTATACTGCGGAAGAGAAGCGTGCTCTTGTGCGTTTTTTGTGGGCAAAAGGACTTTCTGCAAAGGATATCCATAAGGAAATTTATCCTGTTTACAGTGAAGAGTAGTTGTTGCGTAAAGAAGTGTACAACTGGGTCCAGAAATATTCTCAAGGGCGTTTAAAAGTTGTTGACGAACACCGAACTAGGAGCCCAGTTCAAATGGCGAATGCAAATGTTCGACGGGTGGACGAGATGGTTCGAGCTAACAGGTGGGTTACAATAGACAGCATAGCAACTGCAATAGGATTTTCTCATGGTTTGGCCTACAAAAAAGCATCTTGGCGTCAAAGTTTCGCGGGTGATAACGATGTTGAACGAGAGGTACACATGTGGCTGAGACTACAGCCCAAAGACTTTTAAACAGCAGGCATTGGGGCATTGATAAAGCGATGGTATAAGTGTATTCATGTTGGTGGAGACTTTGTTGAAAAATAAAACTTGTTTTCGGCTAAGTATTTCTTTGAGTATTTTTTTAATAGCCTTTTGTGACTTAATTACTGGCTTTCCCTCGTATTTTAATTGAACTTACCCTGTACATTCCTCAAAACTCAAGGTTTCTTGCATATTGAGTTCATAATCCGCGAATGGGTTTGGATATAAGCTCTCCGGGTTCGCTAGCTTGTTGCGTTGATTTTAACGTATCCACTGTAATCTTCTGCGTCTCTTGTGTACTGATTATATTTGAAGTACTCCGATATCTTCATTTTATCAACTTATCTATTTACCATTGATTTGTATGGTTCCATTAAAACGTTCCATTTACTTTGAAGACAATAGTGTCCACCACTGTGTTAACAAACATATCATAAAACAAAATTACCTTTTATGACGAACGAACATATCCAGTACGGATTTAATAACCTTTAAACCGGTAACGGGTTTATCTAACGGTAATGGTTCCAGTACACCCATGTACATGATAACAATGCAAACTGTAAACCCCTAACAAAATGTACGTTATATTTCACGGTAAATTGCTGAAAAATTGTTATTTATTATTATGTTTTTGTTTTTCAGAATACGTTTTTGAGAATCGAAGGCCGTGTTCTTCAAATAACGTGAGTTTAATTTTTGTTAAGTAATTTAAAGTAAAGAAAAACTGATATAAAGTTTTAGTATAAAGCATATGTTTTTGTTTACTTCTTTTAAGTATTGATACAGTATCAGTATTTCATAGGTGATCGTTTTTAGGGTTTTGTAGGTATGACCAAAAAACCCTTATACCGTCATTTTGTCGTCTGTCTGTCTGTCTGTCTGTCTGTCTGTCTGTCTGTCTGTCTGTCTGTCTGTCTGTCTGTCTGTCTGTCCGTCTGTCTGTCTGTCTGTTCGGTAAAAATTGTAGCCAAACGGCTAAACCTAGAGAGTTGAAATTTGGCATGCTTATACAACTCTTTGACCCGCACATAGGAAAAATACTAAAACATCTAAAAAACATACCCCCCTAAAAATATAAACAAATATGTGCTCATCGAATACAAAAATATTTTTTTTAAATTCTGAGTAAGGTATCAAATGAAAGCCCTTAGTACGTGGATTAACTATCAAATTTTTATTTTTGCAAAATAAATTATTTTGATGCGATTTTTGCCAAAAATGTGCAAAAAAAAATTTGTCCCACACCCTGTAGCCCAGATGGTTTAAACTAAAAATGTGAAAAAATTCTAAGTAATGTATAATGGTGTGAACCGGAATAGTACAACAGGAATTTTTGATCAGATTATGTTTTCGGAAAATAACGCATTTTTTGTGTTTTTTGGTTGACGATGCATACATGTTATACTCTTATAACACACTAAGTTGATAAGCGTTTGGTGGTCTAGTGGCTCAGTTACTCGACAACCACACAGGATCGTTATTCACTACACAGGTTCGTTCCTGGCTTGTGGAGTCAATTTTTTTTTGTTTTTTTTTTTCATATTTATTATGTTTAAATTAATTTGTTAAAATTCTAGTTATATTTTAGCACATTTTGAATTTAATTTTCAAGAGCGTAAATTTAATAACCAATTGGAATTATATTTTCATTCTGTGTCATTTATACGAAGCCAGAGGGGCGGAGCGTATGATTTAAGACAACCAATGAAAGCCATAGGCCCAATTTTCAAAATATTAATGTACCTTGTTATATAAAAAAAATACTGCACTTATTTAGAAACCTAAATAATGATATTAGGTATTCGAATTAAAATTAACAAAAAAATATTTTAACATAAAATTTGTTTTTAAAGCCTTGAGATTAACAGACGATAAATTATTTTAAAAAGATCGTTCATTTTGCCGTGGTTATTACAAAGCAAAATTTGTCCTACACACTCAGCATGCCGCCTTCACTTATTATATACCTGCGAAACCCTGCAATGTGTGAAAATTCACACTTCACATCAATTTTTATATGTTTTCTTTTGTTTAATAAATATTTACTTAGGTTATAGATTGCTCTATATTAAATTTGTTTGCAGTATCCATTGATCAGTTTTTGAACAAATCACACATTGGGACAGATTTCTCGATTTAAAACTGCAAAATAAATGTATTTTAAAGTTGAAAGACCGGACTTTAACCCTGCTAATTATTGATAACATTAATTTATTCTTTACAATTTTTCCATTCATCCAAACTAGTTTTCTTTATCTTGGAATCTTAAAAATGTACACTCCTATAAAATCACAATTTTTTTTAAGAATATTTTATGCGGACATTGCACGATTTGCTTTTCTACAGCTACCACTTATAAGATATTTATTCTTCAACCAGTTATGCCTAAATTTATTCTGAGATCTCGCCAAATCAGATAGAGAGCTCACTTATGTAAGAAACATTTTGTTTCTATACTCGATTTGGTAATCTAATTTAAAAATAATTCTAAATAATTTGAAGATAATATATTGGAAAGGTTATAGAACTGAGTGAAAGACACAAATTTAATATCATCATGCGCAGCTGATCAGTGTCTCAATCATAAGGTCAACAGTAATAAAAATCTATCAAAATTTGAAATTTTCGCAATTTTGATAACAAATTCGTAATCTACGATATTAAATTAATAGAAACATAGCCATATCATTCGTTAGCCATTTCGGAAATCACTTTTTTCCGTCTGAGAATGAATTATGTGATGGATATTCGCGTACGATGCGGCAAATTGTATCTAAAGGTTCATTCTACAAATTTGAATTTAGCTATTACGTTCTATCATAAAATTTAGTTATTGTTATTGTATTTGGCACGCTACCATTCGTCACCATTTGAATCTGCTTCGTTTCAAAAATAGGTGCTGCGGCTCAAAATGATTTAATTTTATAAAGAACACGTGTGCCAAATGGTATTCCATTATCAAGTGCAGTATCAACGTAAAATATTGTGCGTAGGCACTAGACTAAAAGGAATTCGTTGCGACATGTCCAGTAAAACCGAAGAAACAAGCGATCACTTTCTTGGGAGTGCTTCGTGAACGAACAAATTTTGTGGGTTTCGGTTCATCTTGGAAGACCCAAACAGTGGATTGTTGCTTAGTTTCTGGTTCATATGAATAAATCCAAGTTTCATCACCTGTAACGATGCAATTTTTTTAGCATTCCCTTACACTAAATCAACATGAGCCTTTTGAGTTTGGGTCAAATTATGCGGAATCCATGGGTAACAGATTTTTTTCACAGTTATATGTTCCTGCAAAATCGAATGTATTGCAGTCTGCGATATTCCAAAGGATGCCTCTATCTCGCGGTAAGTCACATGAATCGTCACTGCCGAACGCACGACCACGACGAAATTCTGTAAACCAATTGTAAAAAGTCTTTTCTGATAGTGCTTCATTACCAAAAGTTGAACGAAGCGAATCTATGCATTGTTGTTGAGTTAGGCCTTTATTAAAAACGTAAAAAATCATCCAACGAAAACATTCACGAGTAATATCCATTTTTCACAAACATTTTTTTTTAACGCTCACTCTCAAAAAACTTTTCGGTCAATTTATAAGCTGCCACTGATTTCGCAATGACACATTTCAATATTACCATCTAGTGGTCGTTTGTAAAACATAAAAGTTAACCCTAGTAGTACTCAATATCAAAGATATATAGGGTGACCATTTTCTTGGAGACGGCAATGCGGGACGGAGCAAAAAAAAGGTCGTCACTTCTGAAATATAAGTGAAGAGCAAACAAAAAAAAGATCCTCACCTCCCAAATATAAGTAAAGAGCAAAAAAAAGGTCTTCACCTCCCAAATATAAGTACAGAGCTAAATTCGGCCCTAGGGACACCAAATCAAAATGCGGGACGAATGGTCACCCTAAAGATATACCAACTCAAAAATGCCAAATTTTAAGTTGTGACTCTGTTGTCCCAATTATTATCGTCCATGTTACAATTGCTTCTCAGTGGGATGTGTTTCAAATTTTATATTTTTTACAGTTTAATTAAAATTTCTACTTTAAAAAATGTTTTCCTTCACTGATCAAAGATAAAAAAAAAAACATTTTTTTGTGTCAAAAACGTTTGTATATCTAAATATTTAACCAGTTCGTTGGTTTGGAAAACTTGTACATTTTCATATGCTAATTATGAAGTCTTTACAAAGTTCAGCGACTTGAAACTTTGGTGACAAACTTGTTACCTTTCCGAGTTTTCGGTGTCGGTAATTCTGCTTTAAACAAAATCAAACTTCAAAGAACGTCCAGAAGTCAATTAATGATAAATAATTACATTTATGTTGGAATTTTTAACTATCTGATAAATTTCAAAGTGATTTTATGTTCGGAATAAAGCTAGTTAGGCCGACGGAGTGGCCGAGCGCATTAAATCGCAGCAGTTTGGAGTGGTAAAGACAGTCTGGATTGTGTGGTTTGTAGTTCGATTCTTTGTTTCTCCGTCGGTGATATTATTCGGGCGAGAATAATATGTTTACATTACTCTCATTTCACAAACATTCACCCCTCATCCAGGTGTTATTGTTTATATATATATATATAAATAAAACAATATTCTCTTGGTATTCGTCAGTTTATATTGTCAATGTATTCAATGTATTGTAATGTATTATATTTATTTTTTTAGACTGATGATGTGTAAATTGGATGTACACGAAACGTTTCATTTTATTTTATTTTATTGACAATATAAACTGAAGAATACCAAGAGAATATTGTTTTATTTATATACCAATCGTCAAGAAACCTATGCTTAATATATATATATATATATTTATTTATTACAATATTTTTTTTCACTTTAGTCACCGCTGGGACCCATGGTCTGCAGTTCCTCTGGGTCTTGCTCTTTACAAACCCATATTTGATATTATTAAGACCATTTACATTATTTGTATTTTAGATTTAATTATTGTTCTCTAAGATAACTTGTAATTTATAGGCTGAAGATGCATAAAACTAATATATATGCGAAACGTCCCAATGAATTAAACTAATTTATTATTTTTCCTACTTAATTGACGATTAAAGAAGAAACACAATTATATATATATATATATATATATTATTTAACATAATTGCAAGCATCCAATTTGTTAAGTAAATAAGAATCACCATTTCCACCCAACTATCAAGTTTCTTTTTCACATTTTCCAAATTAAAACTATATTTTCCGGTAGTTTCAATGAGGAGGAAGTTTAATTAAAGATCTAACAATATCTTTAATTAAACGTTAATAGTTTTCCGATTATTTCTCTCACCCTAATTTATTTTCTTTACTATTTAATCTATCTGCATTTCAACTTGGGATTTAATGAAAATAGTCGAAAGAAACATTTTAAAATAAAAAGGAATTGCATCTATGTTTGTTTTCGGTCCGTTTATTCTTCTGGTAGTGACAAGCAATCTGTTACCGAGCTCGATGTTACAATCAAGACATCGTGAGTTTTACGGCGAAAACAGTTTAGTGGATCACAAATTTAAAAGAAAGGTATGCTTGTCAATAAAATGCAGATACTGTCGTCTGCAAACGCTACCGATTTTCCACCTTTGATAATACTACTGCAACGGTAAAGACTTACTAAGAATTATTTTAATTTAAAAATCATTATTTTTATGGGATTTTCACCATAAATCGCATGTTTCCTTGTCAAAGCTATTATAGTATTGCTTTGACAAACGATTTAAGTACCATCTGTTGATGAAAGTCAACGTACCTTTTTCGCTATTAACCGCTTATTTGGTTTTCCTGGGCTAGCCAGTCAAATGCATATTTTTGTAGCGAGCCCGATACCTTACTTTTAACCACGTACTATTTATTATCAACTAGGTTAGTGTTCTTCAACCCATGGTCCGCGAAAAATTTCGACCGAATCATGTAGATGTACACTCTCACAAGATGTTCACGAGTATTTAGCACATTTTTTCTCTAATGTCAATCTGGTGTCCAGGCATAAAATACAATCATTGTTTCAATTTTGGAAATCACAAGTCATTAGACAGCGTTACCTTAAGAAACTCATAAACTAACGAAATATTTTTGTTTTTTTTGTTTAAGATGATCCAGTCATTAGTTATGTGTCTCACCGCAAATCAACTCTTTGTCCTGAACGAAAATTTCAAATTCATGTCACGAGCTTAATTTTCGATATTTTTCAATAAATTTTTTTTTGAATACTCTTCAAAGGTTGTTCTTTACTGTAGGTATTATCCCAATCAAGTTACTATTAACAGTTTTCTAAAAAAAAATCTTGAAAATGGGTATAAAATGTGCTGCTCTGACCATACCCCCCTTAAAGGAAAAGGCTTACACACGTTAAGTAAAATTAATGGATTTGATTTATTAAAAGTAGTATTTATAATAGATTAAATTATAGGCATTAAGATACTTAAAAGTTTAAAACAAATAGAATTAGATAGACCACCAGAATGCCGACACAGTGTTTCTAAGAATTCAACTTAGGATTTCTTAGAGGCACTGTCACTAAGGAATCAACAAATTAGATGGTTAATGCTAACTGGATGGAATACTGTCTGCTCTTCTCTTCAGAGAGATGGGAGTTTATATAAGCAGTCTAGTCACATTTCTAGGAAAAAAGTGTTTAAGCATTGTTGAAGAAGATGCTAGTGTTCAAAGTTATTAAGCAATAACTCCGAACAAATGTCTCCTTGAAAAAAGAACCATTTAAAAATGTATTTCTAAAGTTACATGTTGTAAACGTGAGGTTTATAATTTTATATTATCTGAATTCTCAAAAATATGCGCCCTTTTAAAATACCCCTTATAAAATCCCCCAAAAAAACGATGGCAACCCCTTTCAAAGAAATTCTCGCGACGAGTGATTTGTGAAAGTTTGGTTCTTGTTCCGGCAGTCTAAATGATTCGTTACACTTTCGAGCGCTTTTGGAACCGAGTCGGATTTTCCTTTAGTGTGGGATAAAAATAAAACATTATTGAGCATCATAAGCCTCCATTATGATTCAGAATTGGCGTATTAAAAACTATAAATAACACAATAATGAAATAAAAGTAAATGTTCAATAGTTCACATTTATAATATTTATAAAAGTTTTGTAGAATCTTTTCTAAGAATAAATACGCATCAATGAACTGTAGAAGGAGCTTCTCTTAATCCGCGGGTCCAGTAAGATCCTCTTGTGCGCTTGGCTGGTCCTGAGAATCTTTGTCGGTAACCTAGGTATCTGTTTCACACAACGATGATCACTGAATAAACTATAGCGTGGAATATGCACCGGTGTATTCTACCTTATGTCTATAAATTCCTAATACTCAATTCAAATGCTTCAATACCTTATTGAATTCTCTATTCACGAATGGATTTATAGATATTAGGTTAGGTAAAGCGATAGTTATAGAAATTATGGACTCTCCTGGTCGGTTTCTTGAAGGGGAATTGGAGAATTAATATAAATTAATAGCTTTTAGCATATATAAAATAAAAATCATTACAAATTATGATGAAATAAAACTCTTCAGACTTGTTGGACCATATATTTATTATAGGATCACAACGTTTCGCTAAATAATTTTTAGATTCTTTAGGTGCTCAACATCAACTTCACCATCTTAAAGCCCGTGGCATAGAAGTACATCTTATTTAAATTCCTTTGCACATTGGTATACAAGGCAATAAGAAAGCCGATGCTGCTCCTAAATAAGTTACCCAAAAGGAACCATCCTTAGGGCCGGTTTCTGGAACATTTTTTTATTGACACAATATCGCCACAATAGTTATCGATACAATAAACCTTATCGATTCGATAAGTTTTTGACGGTCTCTCGATTCTCATCTGACATGTTTATTGTATCCAATAACTATTGTAGCGATATGTATGCATTTCAATTCACACAGCCAAAATATTTACAAAATCCCTTGTCATTTATGTGATCAATTGTTCACAAATGACAATAGTCAATGTCAGTGTCAAAAATAATTTACAAAAATATATATTTTTAACAATTAGTTTAAAAATAGATTGTTAAAAGATGGCAGAAAAAATGTGTAAAAATTTTATATGGAAAATTTGCAAAAGATATTTTTTTTTATTCTCAAAATTTCCTCATTATTTTCCGGCATATGAAATAAACTGCAGTCTCAACAGAGCGATTCGATGTATTACGTTTTTAACAATTTTGCAAACTGTACTTTTATGTACATGCACATCATCACCAACTAGCATTTGGAAAGACCCTGTTTCCAGAAATCTCAAAGCAATTTAAATTTGAAGCTGTGCCGAAATAGATTTACTTCTTTGGGTTATGGGTTCTAAATCACCTCCAATTAGACAGCATAATTGCATGCATTTTCATTTGCTTAACCAGTATCGTTGAATAAATTCTAATTCGCTATGGGTCACTTTTATCTTTCACAGTTCTCCGATGTAATAAACATACTGCAATTACAACATCCTCATCAAATTCATCAGTACTTGAATTGTCCATTTTACCTCTATAACAGTATAAGAATATCTTAATATAAGATTTTAAGAAACAATTACTAGTATATCTTGTAATATAAATATATTTTTTTCAAAAATATACTGCAATTGCGAAATAACCTGATCTGTCTTATGTCAGAACTGACATTAGATGGCAATTCTCATATTTATCGATACGATAAAGGGTGCTCATCGGCAATATAACGTATCAATAAGTTATGGGTTCGGTAGCTCATCAATAAATAGAAAAATACATTCAAGAAACCCAAATTATGTTATTGTGTCGATAAGTTGCGGTATCCATGGATATCGATACTATATCGATACGATATCTACAACTGAATTTTTCGAGAAACCGGCCCTTAGTAAGTTACTTGCCATCTTAGGTCGCACAAAGGTTTAATCTTAAAACTTATCAGAATGCATTTTCCACCATACTTGATACATCTGATAAATTCCTACATTCAAGACCGAAGATTTCAAGTAATGATAGGACAATGCAAGTCCACCACAAGGAAAATAGAAGCAGGCGTACCACAAGGATCAATCCTTGGACCGATTCTCTTCAGCATATACATTAACGACTTTCCTAGGGTAAATAATGTCTACTACTTGCTATATGCAGACGACACAGCTATTTTCACTCGATCTTGGAGACCAGACACCATCGTCAAACGACTTGAAAATGCAACTGAAAAAATTATGAAGTTCATGGATAAGTCGAAAATAAAGATAAACGAAGCTAAGACTGAAGCCATCCTATTCACGAGAAGAAGACCACGGATGTATAATAACATACAAATACATGGTGAAAATGTCTGCTGGTCACCAATAGTCAAATATCTTGGACTACATATGGACAACAAATTAAATTTCACACAGCATTGTAAGAAAATATGTCAAACAGCAACAGCAAACCTGAGTGCACTATTCCCAGTTTTTAACAAAAAATCCAGATTATCGCAAGCAAACAAAATACTGCTATATAAAGCCATTATTAGACCATCACTTTTATATGCTTGTCCTGTGTGGAGTAATACCGCAGAAACCAACTACAATAAAACTCAGGTGGTACAAAATAAATGCCTCAGGATAGCCGGTAATTACCCAAGGTACAAACGGCTAACGGAGATACATGAAGAGCTGCAAATGGAATATATAAAGGACTCTATTCATAAACTAACAGAAAATTTCTTCTCCAGGTGCCTTATCAACGATAACCCCTTGATTAATAAAATAGGTGACTATGAACTTGACGAATTACGATATAAGCGCTATAAACATAAACTGACGAAACACATCCTACTACAGTGAAGGAAATAAACCAGTTCAGTGACAATAAAATGCGAAGTGAGTGATGTGCGTTCGAATACGAATTACTAGAGTGTAGGTTTTGTACAATTTTTTCTCCTACCAAAATTAACATTGTAATCATTAATTTATAAGTCTTGTAAAAGTATTTTAAGTATTTTAGGATTATGAGATGGTGTAATCTCGATGTCTAAATCACTAACATTGTTAATTAGTTGTAAACAGAAATATTTAATAAATATGTTATAAAAAAAAAAAAAAAAAATCTTAGGTCAATTCTTTTTTAAAAATATCTGTTGATATTCGCCTGTTTTATATAAAATACCGCAAAATTTATTTAAATAATATAGCCCGAAATGTTTTCCATAAATTTATGATACTCCGTCTTTTGATAAGGAACCCTTGTGAAGCATTTTATTATGCATCGGTTATTGTATTTGTTCGTACATAATAGCTGATATTTGAAGTGGATTAGATTTGATGAAAGAGAAGAACAAGAAGCGTAACGTAAGATGAACACAAGATGTAACGTACCGTAAGATTATTGGCATTATTCCCTCGAGTAGATGCGGGCCACAAGAATATATCATTCTACAATGTACAACGAATATAAGAATATCGAGATTCTAAACGTTGGGTTACTGATTTCATAAAGATGATGGACGTTAAAAAATTCCTACAATATTTTCTAAAAGATGTTATGAGAAGTATTTCCTTGTCAACGAATCGATAAGGAATTTTTATTACAATATCCTTATTTTATAATGACACAATAGTATATTATTTAACAAGCATACAACGAAGCTATATTGTAGGAGGATGAAGTTTACCAGCCGAGGCGTAGGTGAGGGTATTAATCACAGTGGCGGCTCCAGAGTACGCGCTGCGGAGCTGCAGCTCTTACTTGAAAATAATATAAAAAAATAATCTTTTTTTGGAACTCAAAATGCATTTAACATAGTAATTGTGGTGTGAAAATGCTTTTTTTTTAATATATTTTGAACATTGAATGCTATTGTTTCATAAATATTTACAAGTTTTCTTTGAATAAGTCTACCTGGCGCTGTTTATATCCTAGCTTCAAGGAAAGTGCAAATGATGGCTTGTAAAGGGGTAGCGGTGAGTAGGCAGTAGTGATAATCTGGTGGGGATCGGAGCTAGAATGCTGTTAGCGTCACAATAATAGTGATCACAGCACTATGAAATTATTGAATGTATTTATTTAAGTCTTAACTGAAATCGCTATACCTATATTATCTCAAAATTTATTGTTTAGGTAGGTATTAATAATTAGTATTTTCTAACTTTTTCTTTTAAATTTATATAAGTATCTTAGCTTAACAAATACTTTTCGTATTTTAGATTATAAAACAATAGGTTTAAAAAATGAATACTCTCAAATCATTATTGGAAATTCCTTTTAATAGACGAACGTTAGAAGAAAAAATTGATATTAAAAAATTGGGGCGACCCACACCAAATTTAAATATTTCGGAAAGTGCAAAAAGCGAAAATTATAATTATAAGAGGCAATTCAACAGAGTCTTATATGATAAAACGTCCTGGTTAAACACCTAAACCTATCCTTGTATTATAATTTGCAGTTCTGAGTCCCAAAAAGTCACGAGCCGCCACTGTTTAATCATCCGAATGTAATACAGCCATTATATGCGAGTCAAGGACAATATTTTACCTACAAGTCGTTACTATAATAGTTTTATCATTACAAAAATAATATTTATTAGGTGTATCGGAAAGTTTTTTCGTTTTTATTATTAGTGCAGTATGCGAACTAGTCACGACTTGTTCGCTGAATTAAACAGACGTCTTTTGCGTTTTGATTAAACTCTGTAATCTTGAGTACCTAATTAATGTTTTTGTTTCATTTTAAACCCTTGCATTTTAAAATGGCGGAAGAATTTTCATCAAAACATTTTTTATGCTGTTTAATGTTGTATGAGTACCGTAAAAAAATCTACTACAGTTGCTACATAAAACATTTGTACTGTTTATGGTGATAAACTAAGTGTACGCACATGTCAACAGTGGTTTAAAAAATTTAAATCAGAAAATTTATGCTTGGATGATGAACTTCGATCTGAAGGCCTTATAAAAGAATTATTTATTATGAGATGTTAAAACCGGGGCAAAGCGTTAATTCTGATCTCTACTGTGAACAATTGGATCGACTGAATCAAAACTTGACCAGAAATCGGCCAGAAAATGTAAATAGAAAATTAGTTATTCTTCAAGGCGACAATGGCGACCTCATCCATCAAAAAAAGACACGTGAAAAATTTTCCGAGCTTGATTGGGAGGTTCTAAGACACCCACCCTACTCACCAGACATTTCACTCTCCAACTATCACTTATTTCGGCCACTGGAACATTTTTTAAGAAACAAGACACTTAGAGATATGAACCATGTTAAAAAGAGCTTAAATTGAAATCGTACAAAAATATTGCACGATGATCTCGTCGCGTTAACTCACTCATATTGCTTAGTTTACACTTGGACTGCAAGCAATAAACTGACTACATAAAATTTATTGATCAGTGTATCCAGTGGCGGACTAAGCCTTCGCCGGGCCCAAGACATTTTTGATTTACGGGCCCTCAACCTGTGATTTACGGGCCCTCAACCTATGTTTTTTTTTTATAAAGGTCCTTACCTTCCAAAACCAAGTGAAGAGCAAAAAAAAAAAGGTCTTCATCTCCCAAATCCAAGTGAAGAGCAAAAAATAAGGACTTCACCTCCCAAATCCAAGTGAAGAGCAAAAAAACAAAAAGACATCACCTACCAAATCCGGGCACTTGAAAATTACGGGCCCTAGACAAATGTCTTTTTTGTCTAAGGGGATAATCCGGCCCTGAGTGTATCTATTATGTTTTGAATGGTCTATTTAATGACGCAAGAATAAACTTGGTATGTTTATTTATATAGCCGTAATTCGACATACGTATTTATGCTACGTAACTTTTATATTTAGTTTTATTGAATATTATTTCATATTATATTCAATTAAAAATTTATAGTATTGCATACTCCATAATAATCCATCAGCATTGTTCTATAACAAAATGTGCGTTATATACTTTAATTTCAATACTTTTATTCATGAAAATATTTATCCAATATCCACAAATCATCATTGCGGAATCGATTATATAAACTCTTGAAAATAGCTTTGATATTACAAAAATCATCATCCCATATTTTACGATGTAATTTTGAAATCATACCAATAAAACCCTATAAAAACGGTTGCAATGAAATCTGATTAAGGTCATAATTACTACTAATTGACTAACAATTTTTTCGCGTTAAAATTATGGAACGTTCTGATATTAATTACAAGTTGTTCCAATTAAAATTTTGTTGTAATTATAGGAATTTATTTTTCTTTGATAATTTTTCTTTTGTTTTAAATGGAGGGGTGGGTATGAAAAGACTAATTAAAATTATAGGGGAGAAGGTAAAAGACAACGACTCATAAATTTCAATAAAATTCATTGGTCATGAGTCCAAAATATTTCGTTGTTATCGATGGATCATGTCCGTCCAATATTTGATATTGGTGACTAAAATTAAGATATATCTCTCTAGCGATAATAAGGTGAAAACTTAATAAAAGGATACTTTATTTGTTTACGCCTAGATCAGTATATTTTTTGTTTCCATCGATTATCGCTTCGTTTATATAACGAGTAAAGTGAAAAATTTAGGAAAATGAATCTAAATACATCTTGTTAAGTGTATAATTGTCTTTCAAAGGAAACAATTCTTTCAAAACCAGAGTACTCGTTACACTCTGGGTCAGATGCCATATCTAGATGCTCATCCGCATCCTATTTAGCTGACTAATGCTTGCTGCTTTTGGCTTTGCTGCTTTGCTTTGTTAGAAATCACTCAAACAATATACTTGATTCATGAACGGTGTTAGCTTTCACAAGGCTTTGACTAAGACATTCAAAAGACACTGCAAGTCCACCTAAAAGATGGCGTATTGTGAACTCAAAAGATGGAGTAATGCCCACTCAAAAGTGGCATATTACGCACTCAAAAGACGGAGTAATACTCACTAAAAAGACGACATAATGCATATTCAAAAGACGTAATGCACACTCGAAGAATGATGTTCACTCAAATGATGGCGTAATACCCACTAAAAAACGGCATAATACCCGCTCAAAAGACGGCGTAATGCACATTCTAAAGATGGAGTAATATTTACTCAAAAGACTGCGTAATGCTCACTCAAAGGACGGCTTAATTCACACACCAAAGACCGCGTAATGCAACTCAAAAGATGGCATATTGCGGATTGGAAAGATGGAGTAATGCCCACTTAAAAGACTGTGTAGCCCAGACAAAATATTGCGTAATGCCCACTCAAAAGACTGCGTAAAACCCACTCATTAATTGCGGAATGCTCACTCATTAACTGCGTAATGCCCACTCAAAAGACGACGTAATTCACACTCAAAAGACGGAGTAATGCTCACTCAAAAGTTGGCGTATTGCGCACTAGAAAGATGAATTAATGCCCACTCAAAATACTAAGTAAAGCCCACTCAAAATACTGCGTAATGCACACTCAAAAAATGGAGTAATGCGCACTCAAATTTCGGCGTGATACTAACTCAAAGGACAAGCCCATTCAAAAGATATATGGAATTAAACCCAAACCCTGCCTACAAATATATATCAACACACAACAAACAACCAAAACTCCTCTTCAAAAGTATATCTGTAAATTAACCCAATATTATAACATTACCATTCCCAAAATAGAAATAATGTACCATAATAAATCCCCACCATGGATTCTACTCTTTCTACAGATTAATCTAATCCTAACAAAATATCCTAAGCACCAAACCAATCCGGAAATATACAAGCAAGCTTACCATAAAATACGAAATATATACCTCAACGCAATAGAAATATATACAGATGGATCAAAAATAGATTAACAAATGGGATCAGCAACCATAATAGGCGGTAAAACCTACAGATACCATATATCATACCAAAGCACTAACTACACAGCGGAAGCATTTAGCATACAGAAGGTGACAGAACACATAAAAACATCTAAAGAACAACACAAACACTACACAATATACACCGATTCAGTTAGTGTACCACAATCATATCAACAGACCTACCCAACAAATCCTTCAAGAAAACATACACATGCCATTAAAAACAACAAAACTACAGTCAATTTAGTGTGGATCCTATCCCACATAGGCGTAAAATGGAATGAAAAAGCGGACAAAAACACAAGACAAGCAATACCAGAAGATGAACTCAAAATATCAATACAATATAAGACAAAAAAAAAAACATAATCAAAACAAGAATCAAAAGAGAGTGGAACGAATAATGGACCAACACAAATATTACCAACAAATTGAGAAACATAAAAGAAACTACACAAAAATGGAAATCTACACACAGAAGGAAACAGGTCACACTAACAAGACTCAGAATAGGGCACACCCTATTAACACATGAACACAACTTCAAAACAACACAATAACCGACATGCGACACACCACTCACCGTCGAACACATACTACTCTACACAAAATAACAACAAAAAAATATCCCAAACTCAATGAAATAAGTCCTCGCACAACACAAATATAACAACAAACATACTCAACTTTATAACACAAGTAAATCTACACAAAAAAATTTAAATATATGAAATATAATTATATTCCATGTATATAAAATAAAATAAATATTGTAAAATTATATTTGAACATAGATGCTAATAGCCACAGTAGCTGAAGCGTCTTAAAATTTTTAAATAAGCAAAAAAGTCCCCCAAAGATATTTAAAAAGTACTTTCTGAAATCAAACAAGTTTGTCGAGTTGAGGTTAGCTTTGCAACTAATAAAACTTTGTATTTTTCTTATCCCAAACTTCTTTTAAACGGACGGTATGACTATAGTCACAAGGTATTGAAAATATTCATATTTTACAAAATTATTGTAAAGAGTTCGTAAAGATGATCAATAATCAATTGTAACTATTTTTCAAATTATTGTTTGTGTCCTGAAGTTGACGTTTTTAGCACTTACCATCCTGTGTTCGAATCTGAGTTCAAGAAATACAAAATAAAAAAAATAAAAATAAATAAATAAAAAAAAATACAAAATACAATATAAATATTTAATATATGGACCTGAACCACTTTTTACTGTTTCAGAACAGATTTAATATTAATAATAAGTAATTTTTTATTCAATCAATTTTAAAGAAATTACTGTTATACTTATCCATAATAAATCCATCTCTTAAATAATTTATTTCTATCGCTACCTAATTATAGTTTGAATATTTGAAAAGGTTATTTCTTACGTCATTAGTTTAGTAAAACTTGTTCAATACTCTAAATATTTGATGTTTCTAGTTGTATTTACTTCGTTTAATAATAAATTATCGTTTAAAGCTTACACAAAACTCAATTTTCTCAAGGGGCCATGTTTTAGGTATTCATAATCTAGTGAATAAAATATAAATCTCTGCACAATCAGTGTACGTCCCCAAAATGTAGGATAAAGTTTCAACGCATTATTTGGTTAAACAGAAAAATTTTAAAGAAACAAGTCGTTCGAATGGTTGACTGATGATGTGGTGACCCTTTCAATTTTGTCTGCACCCACTTATAAATTGAGAGATGGTACTTCGTTTTTCAGCAAAAAAAAAACTATAATGATGACAAACATTGTATTAAGTGAGGCGCTTTGGCGTTATTGATGATGACGATATCGATGATGACGACGATTTCGATGATGACGACGATGTCGATGATGTCGACGATGTCGATGATGACGACGATGCATGCATAAACATTTTCTATTGGTTCAGAATTTTATGAGTGCGGGGAATATATAGTCAAAAGAGCACTAAATTTTACTTAATCTAACCCTTAAAATACAATTTCTTTTTAATCAAATGAACACGAAAATTTACTTAAGCCAACCCTTAAAATACAATTTTTTTATTTATTATAATTCCCACCAAAATGTACTTAATCGAACCATTAAAAATTTTTTTTTTTTCAAAAGAACTCGCAATTTAATTTAGGCCAACTTGTAAAATAATTATTTTTTATTTTAAACAAAAGAAGACTAGCTCTTATAGTTATGGCCCCAGTTGTGAAAAGCCCCAATTATGAACGGCCCGAATTGTCTTACGGCCCCAGTTGTCTGGTTACCATATTTTGCTGCACTTGAAATGGACTTTTTTGGCCCTTTTGGGTGAGTATATAAAAATACAACTTCAAAACTTTTTGCATAAATAATACTTATTATTACAGAACCGCACTACTGAAAGACAAAACATTAACTAAACAATTTTTTTTATCGGGCGTATTAGGTTAATGTTCTTGTCATGTTTGAACCATTTTAGGGTTTTGTAGGTATGACCAAAAAACCCTTATACCGTCATTTTGTCGTCTGTCTGTCTGTTCGGTAAAAATTGTAGCCAAACGGCTAAACCTAGAGAGTTGAAATTTGTCATGCTTACTCAAACATATCCCCCTAAAAATATAAACAAAAATGTGCTCATCGAAAAAAAAAAATATTTTTTTTTAAATTCTGAGTAGGGTATCAAATGAAAGCCCTTAGTACGTGGATTAACGATTAAATTTTTATTTTAGCAAAATAAATTATTTTGATGCGATTTTTGCCAAAATTGTGCAAAAAAAAAAAATTGTCCCACACCCTGTAGCCCAGATGGTTTAAACTAAAAATCTAAAAAAATTCTAAGTAATGTATATTGGTGTGAACCGAAATAGTACAACAGGAATTTTTGATCAGATTATGTTTTCGGAAAATAACGCATTTTTTGTGGTTTTTGGTTCACAAAGTACAAAAGTTATACCAATGAAACACCCACATGCAAGGCGTACGATAGCGTAGTGGTTAGAGGACTGGTGTCGTAAGCTTAAATTCGCTGGAAACGAAGGGTTTCGAGTACGGAGTGAATTTTATTTTTTCTGTTTTTTTTTTTTGTAATTTTATTATGTTAAAATTCTAGTTATATTTTGAAAAATGTTGCATTTAATTTTTAAGAGCGTAAATTTAATAACCAGTCTTATTATATGATTAACAGACGATAAATTATTTTAAAAATATCGTTCATTTTGCCGTGATTACTACAAAGTAAAATTTGTCCTACACACTCAGCATGCCGCCTTCACTTATTATATACCTGCGAAACCCTGAAATGTCCGAATATTCACACTTCACATCAATTTTTATTATTTGTGCACATGCCTGATCATGAGTCATAAGCATATATGTCTTATTATACAGACTGTATATTTGTATTAAGTTTTAAGTATCACCATTTAAGAATAACTAAGCTTTCTGAATAAATTCACTTTTCTTATTCTGAATAGTTAACAATCCACGTTTAGCATTAACTTAATTCTTGACAATATATAACATTAGATAACGTTTACATTAAATTTTCTATATCCCCGTATGCATATAATATTAAATCCCAGTGCCATTAAGACCTAAGGGAGTCGACCGTAGCGAGGCTGAAAACTGAAAAGTTACAAGGATTTGGTAAAACTGTTAGAGATTGAGGTCACACAGGGCATACTGCTTTTAAAACACAAAGAACTGTGTACCTCTATTGTTCTATACATATGCATTTAAATACTTTTAGTGCCATTATTTTAAAGTTTCACGTTCGTTTCTTAAATGCACATTTCTTTCTATTGTTACAGTGTAATTAAAGGAAGAGTGACGAAGAGATATTGCTTTTTTTTGCTAAAAAGGAAGTTGTATATTACGAATTTTACACCTTTAAGAGAGAAGAACAGCTTTAAGAGAATACCTTCAAATACCTGGGCTTTCATTTGATATCTCAGTTAATTTTATTTATTTTACTTTTTATTAAGCAGAAAATTTATAGTTTTACTGACACGACGTAGACCAGTGTTTCTCAACAGGTGGTCCCCAGAAAAATTTTAGTGGTCCGCGAAAGTTTTTATATGTGTTTTTTCAGTTTTTATTTTTATTTTTTATGCACATTTTTTATGTAAATAATTTATATTTTGTTCATTTTCTGTAAACTTTCTGTGATTTTCAATAAAATAAATGTATTTAGTGGCACATTAAATATATTTTTTTTCTTATAAAAAATGAACCAACAATTCTTATTAGTGGTTCGCGTTAGATAATTATATATTTTACTGGTCCGCGGTGCGTTTTTGGTTGAGAAACACTGGCTTAGACTTCATAGCCAGTGGCGGCAGAATTATAATTTAGATTTTCTTTCGGAAAACAAAAATATTATTAAGATGGACATAAAAATAAAACTACAGTAGAACCTCAATTATCCGGACTAGGTCAGGGATGAAGGTAATCCGGATAACGAAAAATCCGGATAATCGAAAAAAAGTGAGGAGAAATAGGAAAGAAAAATTTCGTACATTAAGCATGAATATTTTTTTATTGATATATATACGTTCAGTAAACTGTGTAATTTTTTCACTTTGTTTTTTAATATCCGATATTGTCGAAGTGCCGACGCCATATTTATCAGACCAATAACGTCTTGAGTCACCTCATTTCAATGCACTGATGATATCTAATTTGTCTTTTAAAGATAGTACAACACGTTTTCTTTTCGATGACATATCGGTAATATTAAAATAAAATATTTAAATCGCCTGTACACAGTGGCGTAACACAGCGAATTCGTAAAATAGTTTCCTCGTTTAAAAGAATCCAGATAATCGAAAATTCGGATAATCGAGGTCTGGATAATAGAGGTAGTACTGTACTTACACAGAAAAACATTCATAAGTGTAAAAGTTCAGTTTGTTTAACATTTTAGTATAAAAATTTTAATTTAAAAAAATCAGCTGTGGCCACCACAGGACCGCCATCATAAAGGACTTTTATAAAATACATTCTAGCAGCAGAGTAGAAATAACGGCCTAATATTTTCTAACAGAGATATTATTTATCATGACCATGGAAACGTTACATGTCAGTATGAAAATTTTTTTCGTTTTATCAAAAACGTCTCAAATAAAAGTTATTACAGTCTATTCCAAACGGTTAAGCGGAACTAGATTTTGCAATCTAGTTACTTTCATCGTTTAAATCGTGCCTTTCGGCCGTTTTGTTTAAGCTTTGTAAATCATACTTACAATAAACATTTTTTGGTTAAGGTTAATATCATTTTAAAATGTAATTTTCTTTATATTTTGATTTTGTGTGTCATTCTTAATACAAATTTCCCATTTATTTATTTTTTTGTCATTAAAATATCTAAAAAAATATTTAATTTTGACATATGTCATTCGTTTCCATGGTTTCATTATTGGAATTTTAAATTTTGACATCCCAACGTGAAAAATGAAATAACCCAAGCAAGGTCCCTTCTCGTGACAACCTAAAAGAACTAAATTCCAATTTAGTTCCGCTTAACCGTTTGGAACAGACTGTAGTTATTGCATTTATAGTAACTTTTGTTAAATAATTTTTTTAGAAATATTTTTCTGTTGCTAAATATTCGCAAAAATCTTAAAATCGGCACGAGTAACTAGAAATGGGCAACTCCCAACAAACCGATTTTTAACAAAAGTTGATCAACTCGTGCCATTGATGTCAAAAGCTTAAATATGCAGTTTCATAGAAATCCTTTTAGCGAAATTTGCTCTGCACGTGTACACAGACAGACAGACGGACGGACGGACGGACAGACGGACAGACGGATGGACGGACGGACAGACAGACCGACAGACATCATGCTAAAAATAGTCAAAACGTTATGTAGGGACCTCAATTCGTGGAGATCCATCGAAATCTCGAAATGTCAAAATCGGTATGATCACAATACCTCCCTTATACAAGGTGTCTCAAAAGAAATTTTATATTTATTTAGCTTACTGCGTGAACGCAACGTATCCGAGGGGCGCGGGGGTTATGTCAATCGGTAGCCTGGCTCTTGGGAATTCAGTCGCTATGGAGCGTTTCTCGGGAGCAGACCGCGCGTTATGCGTGCGAGAGTTTTACAAAAACGGTGATTCGGCGACTGTAGCGCGTAGAAAATTCTGCAGTATTCGAGGTTTTCGCCACTTAAATGATGCGCCAAGCATTCTACTCATTCGACATTGGGTTAAAAAGTTTGAAGAGACTGGTACAACGCTAGATAAATCAAAATCCGGGCGACTTAGGTCATCAAGAACGGTAGAAAACGTGGAGAATGTTAATCAGTCTGTTCGTGACGACCCGAACCTTTCAATTCGGAAGCGCGCAAGTGCTTTAAATGTGCATAGATCATCATTACATCGCATTATGCACAAAGACCTAAAGCTGCACCCCTACAAAATTCAATTGGTGCAAGAATTAAAGCCCCAAGATGCCAGTCAGAGGCTTAATTTCGTAAATCAGGTGATTGAGGTGAGGTGACATAAATTGGCCTCCACGCAGTCCAGATTTAACCCCTATGGACTTTTTCCTATGGGGTTATCTTAAATCTAAAGTTTACGCCAATAAACCGACTTCACTGGCGCATTTGAAAGAAAATATCCGTCGCGAAATGGCAGCCATCCCTGAGTCCACCTGCCGAGACGTCATAAGTAATTTTACTGTTCGATTAAATGAGTGCCGAGAACGTGAGGGTCTACATTTAGACGATATTATTTTTAAGAAATAAATCCCCAAAAAGTGTATTTTAATAATTAATAAACATTTTGTCTATATACGGCTTACTTTTTTTTTAATCGATCTACTAAATATAAAATTTCTTTTGAGACACCTTGTATATGTTGGCGGTCGCTAAAAAGTATAATACTCACTATTTTAAACCAAATCACAGTGTAAATCTTCATTTATTCAGATAGTGTTATTTTTATGAAATATTACTTTTTCAGTGTTAAAATTAACACTAGTTATTTTCTAACACTATAATTTAGCCGGTATGTAAGGAGAAACTTAACACTAAATTTAACCAAAAAAGAAGTGTAAATAATTAACATGAAAATCGAGGGACTTCATGGTACACTAAAAGTTCTTTTTTTAGTGAACCATGAAGTCCTTTTATCAATACTTTTTTAAGAATGTCTAAAAACACATAAGTCAACAAAACGGTATAAAAGTATAAAGGTTTCTTTTAAAATCCGATTTTTTAAAAATTGGTATTTTTCAGTGCTCTAATTATTTCCTAATCTGATTAAAAATAAATCTTCTTAATTTAGTTACATTATATCTGATATTCCTTATTGAAAAGTTGAGTGTCTTGGTTATTGACCAATCATGAAGAAGTTGAATGAGTTTTACGGAAGTTTTTTTCTGTCAGAAACAATCCGATTGGTGTATTGGGAATTGACATGTGGTCCAGATTGATTTGTTTGATTATGTCTATTATAGCGATTTATAAATATTGGAAAAATAAATTGGATAACTATAGAAAATAATCAGTTATATTAAATCTGTTGAAAAGCTGGAATAGAAGCGAGAAATTTATTACGAAATCATTCATCCATCATATATTATTATATTTTGTGTTTTATTTGGGAAATTTGGGTGAATTTCATTGTTTAAATCAAGACATCCAGACAGACAGGCAGACAGCTTTATATTGATTTTGATAACAATTTATAAGCGCACGAACATGTAGAAAGATTAGAGGAATCGTAGTACAAGGTGTCTCAAAAGAAATTTTATATTTATTTAGCTTACTGCGTGAACGCAACGTATCCGAGGGGCGCGGGGGTTATGTCAATCGGTAGCCTGGCTCTTGGGAATTCACTCGCTATGGAGCGTTTCTCGGGAGCAGACCGCGCGTTATGCGTGCGAGAGTTTTACAAAAACGGTGATTCGGTGACTGTAGCGCGTAGAAAATTCTGCAGTATTCGAGGTTTTCGCCACTTAAATGATGCGCCAAGCATTCCTCTCATTCGACATTGGGTTAAAAAGTTTTAAGAGACTGGTACAACGCTGGATAAATCAAAATCCGGGCGACCTAGGTCATCAAGAACGGTAGAAAACGTGGAGAATGTTAATCAGTCTGTTCGTGACGACCCGAACCTTTCAATTCGGAAGCGCGCAAGTGCTTTAAATGTGCATAGATCATCATTACATCGCATTATGCACAAAGACCTAAAGTTGCACCCCTACAAAATTCAATTGGTGCAAGAATTAAAGCCCCAAGATGCCAGTCAGAGGCTTAATTTCGTAAATCAGGTGATTGAGCGATTTTCAACGTTTACCAACATTTTGTTTTTTGGCTTAATTCTCAGGCAAATTGATCTCCCGGAGAGGTGACATAAATTTGCCTCCACGCAGTCCAGATTTAACCCCTATGTACTTTTTCCTATGGGGTTATCTTAAATCTAAAGTTTACGCCAATAAACCGACTTCACTGGCGCATTTGAAAGAAAATATCCGTCACGAAATGGCAGCCATCCCTGAGTCCACCTGCCGAGACGTCATAAGTAATTTTACTGTTCGATTAAATGAGTGCCGAGAACGCGAGGGTCTACATTTAGACGATATTATTTTTAAGAAATAAATCCCCAAAAAGTGTATTTTAATAATTAATAAATATTTGTTCTATATACGGCTTACTTTTTTTTTAATCGATCCACTAAATATAAAATTTCATTTGAGACACCTTGTAGTTATCGTGGAATTTTTCTTTGGAACACATAGTGGAAAGTCTAATGATGGGCGAGTTAGTGAATGAATTTGTGTTTGAACCAGTTTGATGGAATAGGTTAGTATTTCTGGTATTGTTTGTAGGGATTCGAAACTCGATAAGATGTAGGAGTTCGCTAGAAGAAGTTATGTTATTAACTATTCGGTAAAGCATCAACATGTCAGATAAAATACGACGTTTTTGAAGCGGTGGAATACTTATTCCCAGACAGAAATCGTAGTAGTTATCGTATTGGAAATTACTTTTAAAGCAGAAATACTTTATGGCTTTTTTCTGAATTTTTTCAAGTTTGAAAATGTATTTGTCATACGAACTACTCCAGATAACGGATGAATAGTTTAAGATACTAGAGACGTATGCAAAGTAAAGATTTTTAAAAGCGTTTATAGAATTAACTTTTAGTAGTGTGAATTATAAAACCTAATAGTTTTAGGGCTTTGCCGCATATATATTCGACATGTAGTTCATAAGAAAGTTTTTAATCTAGAAGCACTCCTAGATCTTTAATTACTGATGACCGTTTCAAAGCCTGACCGTTAAAATTATATTGAAAAGAATGTACGTTTTTGTTTCTCATAAATGATATTATTTGACATTTATCGAGGTTAAGATATAATTTGTTTTATTGGAAATAAAGGTATACGTTTTGAATGTCTGATTGTAGTAGAGCGGTATCCGATAGCCCTCTAATTGGAAGGTATAATTTCATATCATCGACGAATAACAAGAAATTTGCGTGTTTTATTACCTAAGATATGTCATTGAAATAAATTTAAAAAAGAAATTGGCCTTAAGTGGGACCCTTGTGGGACACCGGGAGTTATGTTTACGAAATCAGAAAGGAAGCCGTTAATTGTGACCGCTTTACTTCTATTACTTATACAGTTGTGGCGAACTAATTAAGAACGATCTTGTGTTCATATATTTTGATTGGTTAAAAGGGCGCCGTACATATTTTTTTCCATCTGACTCCAATCGATTAACTTTCGTTTCATCACTCCAAAGGATATGCTTCCATTGGGAAATAGTCCAATCTTTATGTTCCTTGGCAAAAGCTAGCTTGTCCTTCCTGTTTTTTGATGAAAGTAGTGGCTTCTTTCTTACAGCTCTTCGAAATAGTTGGTTCTCATTCAATCTTTCTCTGATAGAACGAGCTGATAGTGCATTAGGTTCTTCAGCAAATATCTCCTTTTGGATTTCTTTGGAGCTAAGAAAGGGATTCGTTTTTGCTAATCGACCTATTCGTCGATCCACCGCTTCTGAAGTTTTTCGAGGTCGTCTAGCTACATTTTCTGTGGTGTGATGTTTATTAAAATGTTGCACATTTTAATTTATTTGCAATTACTCCATAAGACATATTTTCATTTAAATGCAGTTTTACTATGGCATCCCTCATGCCTGGTGCGCAACTTTTTTTTCTACCCATAATAAAAAAAATAAAAAAAACTTAACCTACAACACTAAAAACGAAATTGATTTTACCACTATAACCCTTGTATTAATAATTCTTACCAGTGTTTTATTTGTTGAGACAGCTCAGACTTCACAAAATAATGTTTTGCAATGTCGTTCCTAATTATATCGCCAATTGAAACATTCACATGTACGCTTGAACTGAACTAAACAAATTTTACGACCGAAGATTTTTGGATGATGCAATATATACTTTGGGGTATAGTATAAGGCATATAAAAATTAGTACATATTTGGCGATTTATTGACTATAGTTAAAACTAGAGAACATTGTCTGTAATTTCACCTGCCGTTCTTAATTAGTTCGCCACAACTGTATATGAAATAAGCCATCTGAGAAGGTTGCTGTGAATACCAAGAGAAAAAAATTTACTGATCAAAATGTTGCGGTCAATTTTATTGAAACATTTACTGAAATCTGTGTAGATTGAGTTCACTTGTACCGTTTGGTCAAGATGTTCCAACAATTGTTGTGTCTAAATGATTAAATTTGTTTCGACAGATCTGCCGTGAAAAAAAAAAAAAACAGGTTGTTCAGGAATTATATGTTGTTTTATAGTTTCAAATAATTGTTTACAGACTAAAGATTCAAATATGTTCCCTAGGATACATAGTTTGGATATGGGTTGATAGTTTTTATTTGACCTTTATCGCCAGATTTAAAATAGATAAATAAGGGTTCGACTAAATTACTAGCAAAGTTTTAAAAAATAACGGAGGTTTCATATCGAAGCCAGCTCTCTTTTTCGTGTTGAGATAAGAGAGAATATTGCTGTCAATTCTTCTTTGCTCCTTGCTAGCATCGCAATGTCCTCCGCAAAACGAAGCATTACCACTTTCTTTTCCTGTATCATTACGCCCCCAGTTTAACTTTTCTCTGACCTCATCTAATGCTCTTTGAATATAAGCGTTAATAATGAAGTTAATAATACTAAAACAGTTCCCGCTAACAGTCTGTGTGTGGAATATTTTAAACTAAAAATCTATTATCCTTATTCGTTGATGTATGGTGTCGCCTTCCAGCGATTGAAATCATATATAAATCAAACGAAACCGGGCAGTGTGAACATTTGCTGCATGCAACTAGATCCAGCGCTATCTTTCTCATCTATCCACTATCAGTATATCCGTAGAGGACATAAAATATGAACGGCGGCCATGTCAGTTCATACTGTCTGCTTCTATGTAAACTTGTACATTATTCATTGCTAGTTTAATAATGCACATGTTAGAATTGAAAATCTATTCAACTGAAGACCATTACATTTATAGAATGATTCAAATTTATTTTCCTTATAAAATTGAACGTTATTGTCGATGGGAGAATCAAAATCCTATATAGATTTTTTGCGTTTGATTTGATAGTTTGTTAGTTTGAAATCGTTTAGAGTAGAGAAAAAATTTAGCAGTGATATACAAAAGTTTTGTAATGTATAAAACAATTCAAGTACAATAAAATGAGAAAGCACAGACAAACCCTTGAAACACAAAAAGCCGATAACCTGACTGCACTGTATCAGTCCAGAGATTTTGCTACGTTCTGGAGAAGCACTGCAATTAAAAACAATAGCAATAGACCTGAACAAATAGATGGAGTGTCGGGAGAGTGGAACATCTCTGAGCATTGGAGAAATATCTTCATGAGGAGCGCCATTGATGGTGACAGTACACAACATTGCTGTAAACCAAATGGTGTTCCGCTTGAGGAATGCCTCGTCACTGCGGAGGAAGTTCGTGAAGCTATCTTGCATCTGAGGAGTGGGAAGACATCTGGAGCGGACGACATATGTGGAGAGCATTTACTCTATGCACCACAAAGTCTGCAGAACATCCTAGCAGATTGTTTTTCATTTATGCTGGTGCATTGTCATCTGCCAAAAGATCTCCTGACTACAGACGTTGTTCCAGTTCCAAAGGGGAAGGGCACAG
The DNA here is from genome assembly GCA_963971575.1 of Liopterus haemorrhoidalis. Lineage (NCBI taxonomy): Eukaryota > Metazoa > Arthropoda > Insecta > Coleoptera > Dytiscidae > Liopterus > Liopterus haemorrhoidalis. Next base: position 7,422,026 of record OZ020613.1, read on the forward strand.
TAACAAGTAGCGACAACTACCGTCCAATTGCTATTTCTACCGTGATCTCAAAACTTTTGGAAAGGATACTGTTAGCGAAAGCTGAAGAAAAATTTCAATGCGCCGATAATCAGTTCGGATTCAAGAAAAATCACGGTACAGAAATGGCAATCTATACCTTAAAATCAACCATTGCCAGATATGTAGCACGTCAAACGCCGGTATATGCTTGCTTCCTAGATCTCAGCAAGGCTTTTGATCGAGTGAATAGAGGGAAACTTCTTGAAATTCTAAGAAAGAAAAATGTTCCGGAACGCTTGGTAGATATACTAAGAGAATGGTTCGACGAAGAGGTCAAACGTGTACGTTGGGGTGCAGAAAGATCTGCTCCTTTTAAACATAATCTGGGAGTGAGACAAGGTAGCCTCTTATCACCTTATCTATTCAACCTGTATATGGATGACTTAAGTTTGCAGTTGAATAAGCTGAAAACGGGATGTGTGATGGGTTCCTGTGTTATCAACCACATATGCTATGCTGATGACATGGTACTACTCTCACCCTCTTTGGCCGGCTTGAGGGAACTAGTGAAGATTTGTGAGTGCTTCACCACAGAGCACGGACTGATATATAATGTCAAAAAGACTGAGTATATTGTTTTCCAACCGAAGTGCAAGAAGTACAGCGTACCTAATCTTAAGCTGTGTGGACAGATCGTACCGCGTGTTTCGTTCGTGACATACCTCGGTCACATAATGTGCGACGATCTTTCGGACAATGCAGACATTAGTAGGCAGTGTCGAATGTTGTGCGTGCGCGCCAATATGTTGAATAGACGATTTGCAAGATGTAGTAAAGGTGTGCGCAATTGCCTATTCAACTCATACTGTGCCTGTGTTTATGCATCAGCCCTATGGACAAATGCAACAAAGGCAATTAGACATAGATTCAGAGTGTGTTATAATAACGCCTTTAGAATTGTAAATGGCTTGGACAGATTTTGTAGTGCTAGCCTTATGTTTGCTCAAAATGGAATACCTGACAGTTGGGGTATGCTGCGCAAACGAATTTTTTCTCTGCGCAGCAGGCTTTGGCTGTCAACTAATAAGCTGATTGTTAACTGTCTGAAAAATGATGTTATGTTTAACAACCATTGGTGTAAGCAATTAGTGCTTCACTAAAACTTGAATCTGTATTGTGGACAGACTGGACCAATGGTTGTGTTATGTCTTATTTTTGTTTTTATTTTCTTTTATGTTATATCTTTCTTGTAAGTTATGTAATTATTCTGTTCACTATCTGTTTGTTTTGTTTGTTACTACTTGTATATTATATGTATATTGTTTTTGGCCTAGATGCCGGTTAATAAATGGTAAAAAAAAAAAAAAAAAAAAAAAAAAAAAAAATATAAACCAATTACAAATTATACAAAAATTACCTGTATACAAGTTAGAAGTTATACCATACAAATCAAAAATGTAATAATTTATTAGGAGTAATTATGTAAGATAGTCCATAAGTATGTAATTAGAGAATTAATGTAAGATTTTATTTAGAGATTTCTTAAAAACATTTATACTCGATTCAGATTCGGAAGATGAAAGTTTGTTGAATATAAAACATATTCTATTATTGGGAGAATTAAAAGCATAATTAGTCCTCTTAAATGGTAAACAAAATAGATCATTACTTCTGGTCGAATAAGGAGGATCACGAAAAGCAAGGCAAGTAGCTCAGGACAATCAATTTTATTATAAAGAATTTTATAAAGAAAAGTCATGTCAAGTAATGTACGTCTGTTTTCTAGAGACAGTAACGAATGGTTATTGTAATTTGGAAATTTAAAGTCACAATATTTTAGGAATTTAATTCAAATTTTTCCAATACGATTTATATATGTGAAACAGTGAGGAGACCAACATATTGAGGCAAATTCTAAAGTGGGGGACAGAATGCAACGAGTTCTACTGTCACGGGGTGGATTCAAGAATGGACATCTTTTCTACAAAATTTATTATATAATAATAATTTTACATCACAATACAAATAACTGTCAGAATGGCTGCTGGTGTTGTCTGTTAGTAGCTGATGTAAGTCCCGTTCTTGCCCCGGCTTCTCCAGGATCAGTCGAACTACCCCATGTATCCGCACGAGGCGGACACGTGGAGAAGCCCTGTAGACGGCACTCACATCTCGGGTTGGTGACTTGAACAGCTGGGCTGGTTCTTGGATGGCGTGCTCACAAAAATGATCGAATGAATAACTACTGAATAACTGACTACTTCAATGACTGACTCAATGAATCACTGACTAACGACTCTATTCCCTGAGACCATTTTATAACTGTTAACCAGGACACTATGACGTCAAGTCCTACCTCAATTGTTTTGGAAACATTATTCAATTGTGCCAATTGAATAATGTTTATCAATACATTAGAAAGTAGTTCAACACTTATGTTGACAAACCCGCAACACTCTGCACATTTTTTAATTCCCAAAACCGCAAGTCAGCAACCACGACCTACACCGCCTAAAGGCCGCTCAAGGAATTGGGACATTAGCATACAATTATATCATAATTGTGACACTACGGCGCGTTGACGGCGTTTGGACGGCTCTATCTGTCAGAGGAAAGTTAAAATCGAGCTGTCGTACGCAAGTGCACAGAATTATAAACGTCCTAACGGCGTTCCAACGACGCTGATATTGAATGTTTGCAACTTCCGACTTTTGACGCCGTTGAACGTTGACGTAGAACACCTAACCTCAGTTTTTACTGAATGGTAAAGTATTTGTATGTATAAATAACTTGCATACAACATAAATAACATCACACAAAAGTCTTCATTATCCATTATAATTTTAATAAAAGAAAGCGCACCTATAAACACAGATATAGATTGTCACTTGTTACTTAGACGGCGTTAAATATTATTGCATTGTGTGCAGGCGAAAATTCAACGCCGTTCTCAACGGCGCTAACGCAACGCCGTCGCAAACGACGGCGCGCTGATGGCGTAGCGCGCTGTGCATTCTGTTCCAGGCTTAAGTGAGTACGTACTAAAGTGAAGTAAAGAGAGAATACCGTAGAACTATTTTTGAAGGATTCGCTCATTCTCCTTAGAAATCCCAACATCTGATTTGCCTTCTTTACAATATTGTTAATATGTACATTGAATATTAATTTAGAATCCAATGTAACGCATAGATCCCTAATTTCGTTAACATTTGAAATAGGAGTATCATAAATCTTATAATAATAATTTATTACATTTCTGTTCCTGGTAAATGACATTTTGAAACATTTAAACAAATTTAATTTTAACTTATTTTTCAAACAATATTCCTGTAATTTGTCAACATCACGTTGAATACTGATACAATCATTTGTGGTTTTAACTTCTAAAAATAAGTTCAAATCATCAGCATACATTACAAATTTAGAATTTAAAAAACGGAAATGTCATTTATAAAAATTATAAAAAGCAGAGGTCCTAAATAAGACCCCTGTGGAACTCCAGAACTAATCTTTACAAATCTTGAAGTGAATTCTTTGGTCACGACGCACTGTTTTTGTTAAACAAAATTATCAAAATCCTCATTTAACAGATAAAATTTAATAAGTTTCCAAACGCTTAAGCGTAACTAGATTTTGAAGTCTAGTAATTTTTAACTATTGAATCGGGAATTTAGCCATTTTGCTTAAGCTTTGTAAGTCAAACTTACATTGCAATTTTTTAGTCGGTTTCATTGGTTTAAGCGGAACTGCAAACGTTAAATCGTTTGTACCTGCTATTTGTCCGCTAAGTAAGGATACGGACTTGAATTCCTTCTTATGTCAAATAATTTGTGTAAAAATATTTATACAAATTACAGTTTCTACTTAGCCGTTCGCAACCGGCTATAAACTGTAGGTGCCTTTCTGTGTACGCTAAAAAATGGACGTAATACTGACCATATTACTCCTGAATGTACATAGATTGAAATCTTGGAAATAGGAGGTCTAGGCTCACCTCGGGCTGTCGCGCTAATGATGATGATGCTGATGATTTTTAAATCCTGTAATTTTTAA
>OZ020613.1:7431078-7460046 GCA_963971575.1 Liopterus haemorrhoidalis
ATAGTGTAACCATGGGCCAAACCCGCAACCGTAGAGGACTATGCCATTTAGGGGTCCATTGAACCTCAGATTCTCAGAAAATAAATCAGCAAAATATTGTTCATATCAGTAAAAACATATAGGGGTGTCTAGAGTTTCTTGTTTATACCTACGAAATGTGACGAATCATACCAAATCCTCACAAACAGACGGGATAAGTTCATTAATAGGGATATTCTTATTTGTAGAGTAAAATACTTCATTTTTCCTAATTTCATTTGCTTCGTATCTATAATAATAAAGAAGTTAGTAATGTCTACAGTTCTCGATAACACCTAGTACTGGCAACACAGCGTTTGATTAGGCAACATTCGGAACGTGGGACTTGGAAGGACTGCAGGTGAACATGTGATATGCGTTCAGTATGAGTTTGAACTCTCTAGAGTAATTTTGTTGTCCGTAGCGATTTTTTTCGTGTAACAGTTTTTTCTAGTGCGTTCTAAAAATGAGTATCATTAATTTCGAGGAACGGTGTGCTATCAGGTTTTGCCTCAGATTTGGGTACAGTGCAACGGAAACTTTAGCAAAACTTCAGCAGGTCTACGGAGAAAGTGTTTTGTCCAGGACCCAGATTTTTTGGTGGTTTAAGGCATATTCAGTTGATTGAAGATGAATCACGCAGCGGAAGGCCTTCATCTTCAAGAACTGATGAAAATGTCGACAGAATCCGGGATCGGTTGACAGTCAGAATGATCGGGGAAGAGTTGAATTTGACTCACACTACCGTTCATCAGATTTTGACCAATGAATTGGGGATGAGACAAATCTAGGCCTTGTCACACAGCAATTTCAATAAACGAGTTTTTGGCCAGTGAAAACATTCCTATGGCTCCTCAGCCCCTTTATTCGCCTGACTTGAGTCTTTGTGACTTTTTTCTGTTCCCAAGATTGAAAAATCACCCCAAGGGAAGTCATATTGGGACACTCGAAAACATTCAAACGGCTTTAACCGACCAGCTGAAAGCTATTCAAGTATCCGAGTTCAAGCACTGCTATGAGGATTGGAAGAACCGTCTCCAGCGCTTTGTGGCTTCCCAAGGAAGTTATCTTAATTTACACACCTCGTATATTGAAGACAACTACACCTTAATTTTTTTGATCTGTACATTAACCAAAATGTTAAACAATTTAACAACATAAGTACCTCGTTTAAGTATTTTTTTACTAAATTTTTAACCACTAAATAATTATTTAATAATAACCTTTATCGCGCTTCTTAAAAAATACTTTTAATTTCATTTACTTTAATGCCCCGGGCCTATTTTTTTTTGTCGGAGTTCAGGTTTCGCTAATGTCCGAGGTTTCAGTTGTGGCGAGCGCGAGGTGAACGCTCTAGTGAGAAGCCAGGTCAGGGTGGATCAGTTGGCGATTTATGTAATATTTATTTCCTACAACTCGAGAGATCGGACACTGACCTCTAAACGGCCTTGGCATTGCTACGCGAAAGTGTTAAGGTACTCATTTAAGATTGAGAATATATTGTAGATTTATTGAAATGATATATGGAAAACTTAATGATTGAAGAAAATGATTGAATATTTAATAACTGGTGAAACGAAAATCCAGGAACTTGAAGCTGAATTTAATTGGGTTCGGGTTCAGGTTCATTTGTTAATTTCAGGAGGATAGCGATTTGTTAAGTTAAGATGCGGCAAAGAAGAATGGAACAATAGATACTGGGCAAAGCCAGAGGACAAGCTCTGCAGAATGTGGAAGGAAGAAGAGGAAACGATAGAGCATTTAGTGAAGAGATGTAGAGATATGGCTGTCTGGGAGGAAGAGATAAAGTAACTGATGAGTGCGGAAGACAAAGAATAAAGATGGGCGAGAGGACTGGAGGCAAGGAGGAAGAAGATCAGATAGGGAAACCGGAATGAGATAAGCAAAAAGAGAGGGACACCGTACCCGGACATTATCTATCTCACTTTACATAACCAAACCAGTGGCGAAGGAAGACCTCCGCTAGACTTGCCCTCCCATAAAAAAAAATAATAATAATAAAAAAAAATACATATTTTTACTTGCCCGACCTTAATATATAAGGGGCAAGTATTGTAATCGCAAAAATTTTCGATGTCGAGATTTTGACTGATGACCACGTTTCATGGTCCAGGGAATCCAAAAACCTATTTTCGAAGTGCCGTCCGTATGTGTGTGTGTCTGTGTGTGTGTGTGTGTGTGTGTCTGTGTGTCTGTGTGTCTGTGTGTATACACGATAACTCAAAAACGGTTTAACTTAAAGAGTTCGTTCTGGTACTAAAAAATTCTCCTAATAACTGGGAAGAACCCTATTGTTTTTTATTAAAATCCAAAACCGGAAATGGAAGTTATTAAACATTAAAATTTAAAAAAATTCGTAACTAGTAAACCAAGCCTTGGACAAAAATTGTATTGGACATAATTTGATGTATTTTTGAAGAATTACCTAAATCTTTTTTTTTTTTAAATACGTATTTTTTTTTTATTATTATTTTTTTTATGGGAGGACAAGTCTAGCGGAGGTCTTCCTTCGCCACTGGTTTTATAAGATTTAGTTAAATCTTCAAAAATACATCAAATTATGTCCTATACAATTTTTTGTCCAAGGCTTGGTTTACTAGTTACGAATTTTTTTATATTTTAATGTTTAATAACTTCCGTTTCCGGTTTAGGATTTTAATAAAAACAATAGGGTTCTTCCCAGTTATTAGGAGAATTTTTTAGTACCAGAACGAACTCTTTAAGTTAAACCGTTTTTGAGTTATCGTGTATACACACAGACACACAGACACACAGACACACACACAGACACACACACACACACAGACACACACACACACACAGACACACACACACACAGACACACACACATACGGACGGCACTTCGAAAATAGGTTTTTTGGATTCCCTGGACCATGAAACGTGGTCATCAGTCAAAATCTCGACATCGAAAATTTTCGCGATTACAATACTTGCCCCTTATATATTAAGGTCGGGCAAGTAAAAATAGGGTCCCAAAAATTTCAACAAATTTCGGAAAACATAAAATGAAAAAGAATTACTGTAGTTGCGGTTAATTTGTTATTAAAATTTAGTAGGAAATCACGATATCTCTAATGGCCGGTTCAGTTCATAAAAAGCCACTCCACATAAATTCTCTCGCCTATTCCCCAAACTTGCGCCATTACTGCTTTCGCCTTTTTCGTTAACTCCTCTATATATATGTGTTCTTCATTAGTTTTTTTGAAGTTATATCTCAAGTATTTAAACTCATTTACTTGTTTTATACTTCCAACGTTTCGTTTTTGATCTTCTTCCCCATTTTCTAAATTCCATGACTTTTAATTTTTCTATGTTCAGGATCATTTTCTTTCCATCCAAGTCAAGTTCGAATTAAGCACAGCTATGTGCATAATGTATCACAAGGTCGCAGCATACACAAACTTCCAGCAAATGTTGAAACTATGCAGTCAGCGATTCATTTAAATTTGATGTGCCGGTTCACTTCAGCCAGCGTACTGACCCGGCTCAGTGAGTTAGTTCGTTTATGAACGACCCATCTCTTGAAGTCCATTTTGAGGGAAGCCGAGGCTTATCTTGGGCTGTAGAATCAAAAAGAAATAAAGACAAAAGGAGAGAGAAACTGGTAGACAGATACTGGTTAATGTCGGGTTTACACTGGTAGAGTAAAAGAGCTAGTAACTAGAGACTAGTTAGTATCTCTGTGTAAACAGTTGACAATGTGACTAGTAGAGTACTAGCTTCTAGTAGTTGGGCTAGGATAGCAGGTAGCTCGTCGACGTATTTATTAGCTACTATCTTTTCCCCCACTACGCAAAATTGATTCATTTCAAACTGGCGGCAAGCAGTAACTTGTCATAACAAATAGAAAAAAAACCATATCCGGTAAGTTATAATTTATTTACATAAATTGCGTAACATTGTTTTATTAATTGATAATTTCTGAAATCATCTGTGAAATAGCTGCCTTCGATACACTAAAAAGATGTTGTAGACTACGATTACAATTTCCCGTGGCTAGGAAATAAAGCGTTAATTCCAATTTGATCCTTGCTGGGATCGCATCCCTCATTAGTGTATCAGTTCGTTGTATTAATAGACTAACTAAATTTAATAGTCTATTAAAATCATCTGGTGTCATTCTTAAACACAGTCTGTACTCTTTTTGATGTTCCACAGCCAATTCACGAAATAGAAGGGCTGATGCGTCATGGGTAGCTCTTCTATCAATCCATTATTTAACCCATTTTCGTTTAGTCTTATATTCTGTACCGATTTCTTCAATAAGACAATCAGTTATTTCCTCCACAAGAAATGATGTAATTCAAAATACCATTTTTTAATGGCATCACGCCGGCGACGATGTATATTCATATTCATAAACTATTTTTTGCAAAAAGATAATTGCACGACAAAATCACAGTGAAGATGTCAAATGTATTTTGACACTTACTACCCAGAAAATAAGATAGTAGAGTAAAGCGCGTAGTACTTGCGCTAGTTACTAGCTCTTTTACTCTACCAATGTAAACCCGGCATAACACTGTTCCCTATAGTTATTATTAATGTTAATTTCGCCAGTTAAAAATCAATTGTAATGTCATCGCCCTATTGTAATCAGTTAAATTAATTCATAAACACGATAATTAAACTGTAAACATACTTACATCGAATAATTTTCTGTGTATGACATCCGATTTGAAAATGCATCATATATAGTAGAGTACAATGGTGAACCATTGTCGAATCCTGGCACTTTGTCTGTAAACTTCATTTTCGAATCGAGCCCTCAATAATAATTTGTTGTTATTTTGTAACAATAATTAATAGTTTGAAATTAACATAGATTTGACTTGCATAACATCACATCACATTTTGGATTATGTGACTAAACTGCATATAATTATAATTCGTTCGGATATTTGTGGTAGCATTAATTAGCGCATAATTACAAAGCTGGAAATAAAAGTCAAGCTTGTGAATTCAATAATTGTATTATATCAGGTCATCAAGGATAAATTTGTACGTAATAATATTACCAATTTTAACAGCTTATTATTTAACATTGGCTTAATATTTTACCGTAATGTTTTTGTTTTTTTTTTTTTTTTTTTTGTTGGAAAGTTACACATCTTGCCTGCTAGAGAAATCATTGTACGGTCTAAAAAATATCAAAAACTTTTTTTAAAAATTCATTTTAGAAAATGGAACGGTCGGAAATTCGCGCTATTATGAAGTATGAGTTCTTACGTGGAACTACGGCATCGCAGACCGCGCGATCATTTATAGTGTATTTGGTTCTAGTGTTATTACGCAGCAGACAATATAAAATTGGTTTGCCAAATTTCGTACAGGTAACTTAAAAACCAAACAAAATAAAAAACTGGCTCATCGATCACAGCAGAAATATACTGCAACCAACTGGACGAAACGATGCAAAAACTTATAAAAAACAGCCTAGATTTGTCAACAGATCGACTCCTATATTATTGCATGATAACGCTAGACCACACGCTGCACAAATGACTGTGGGAAAACTACGGGAATTGTAGTTGGAACTTCTTCATCATCCTCCATACTCACCTAGCCCCCACTGACTACCACTTCTTCCGCAAAAAATTTCATGACATTCTGACAATTAGTTTAGAGATTACAGTGGTTTTAGTGACTCCAGTTTTGTAATTTTCAAAAGAATGGATAAAAAAGAATTTCGTGTGTTGATTAAACATTGTTTTTTTGATGGAAAAAAATACTGTTGAAGCCAAATAGTGGCTTGATAAGCGTTATAGAGACTTTGCACCAAGAAAATCACATATTACTGATTGGTATGCTGAATTTAAATCAATTAATTAATTTTAATTTTTACTGACCGCCAACATATATAAGGGAGGTATTGTGATCATACCAATTTTGAGATTTCGATGGATCTCCACGAAATGAGGTCCCTACATAACGTTTTGACTATTTTTAGAATGATGTCTATCGGTCTGTCTGTCCGTCCGTCTGTCTGTCTGTCTGTCTGTCTGTCTGTCCGTCTTTGTACACGTGCAGAGCAAATTCGGCTGAAAGGATTTTTATGAAACTTCATATTTAAGCTTCTGCCATCAATGGCACAAGTTGATCAACTTTTGGTAAAAATCGGTTGACTTAAAATGGGAGTTTACTCGTGTCGATTTTAAGATTTTTGTGAATATTTCACAACAGAAAAATATCTAGAAAAAATTTATTGAACAAAATTTGCTATAAAAGCAATAATTAATAACTTTTATTTGAAACATTTTTTGATAAAACGAAAAATTTCGAATAATTTTTGTAAAATTTTTCTAGTCTCAATTTTTTCATACTTGTATGTAACGTTTCCATGGTCATGATAAATAATATCTCTGTTAAGGCCAAGTTATATCTACTCTGCTGCTAGAATGTATTTGATACTAATACTTTATGATGGTGGTCGGTCCTGTGGTGGCCACAGGTGATTTTTTTTTTTATTTTTAGGAGCATTGGAATGAATGTATCACTCTTTAAAAAATTGTTTTCTAAGTTAGACCGGGGACTTATTGAGCGACGTGGTACATTTTATTCCCTTATTCATCTGCACCAAAGAACTTTCTGACAAAAGTGCAGGTGTTGAAAACTGCAGTTTTTGAATTTGTATACAAATATTTGCTTTCAGTCGTAATGTTCCCAATGAGTTTTTCAGTTCAATTAATTATTATTAAAATTTAAATGCCACAGCATTTGCAGGTTTCAAGTTGGCAAATTCTTAAGAAAATATTTCTCAAACTTCTTATGATAACATTAGTAGACACCCACTCCTAAAATTAATTCACCAACATTCATGATTAAAGACAACAATCTCGAAATATTATTAATAGAAATTAAAGCGCTGTAGCTATGAATTTGGTATAGACATTCTTGTTGACATATCACTAACACTTGTTAAGTTGTTAGGTAAAAGCGGAGAAGCAGAAGGAGCTCCATCTCTTGAGGAACTTGAACGTTTCATTGATCCCTCAAGAGATAGTTCAAGTGGAAACGTGTACTGTAATGAGAACAGGAAAGAGATGATACGCAGCGTAGAGCGAAATTTACGCGTCTCACAGATGCATACGTGATACTAAGTTCATGTTAAGTGGTTTCTGAAGTATTCTTAATTGCTTCACATGTTTTACTCCTTGTATTTATACAGAGATTTGCACAAGACATAAATTGTAAACTGGAACAAACGAGTTTTGACGTGAATACGTCTTCGAAATCGGTCTTAGGTCAGAATTTAAGCTAGAGTTATCCCTAACTCAAGTTAAAATGATATGGCAACAATAAAAACACTCGGTTATTGTTTCAAAAAAATGTATGGTATATCTCAACCAGCAACCCGTGGCTAGAGATGGCAACATTTAATCGAATGATTGTTAATCGATTATTTTGTTTAAATTAATCGATTAATCATATCAGGGCCGGCGCGAGTGTCTTTGGCGCCCGTAGGCAAGACCTAATTGAGCTCCCCAGGCAAGGCGTAACAAAGACTTCTTCTAAAATATAAGTGATGCCTAAAAAACAGGTTCTTAGTTCTAAATTCAAGTGATGACCTAAAAGAAAAAGTTCTCATTAACTACAAAATTACATTTCACTAATTAATTTTACATTAATTTGGCGCTCTTTTGAGTCTCACGACAGCGCCCCCCTCGCAGAGGCGCCCGCATGCACCGCATGCCTTGCACGCCCGATTCCACTGGCCTTGAATCATATGATATTTTTGGTTTCGATTACTTAATAATTAATGATTAATTTATTATTAATCGATAACTTTATTTAGAAAAAAAAAAAAAACTTAATAGTATTGTTGAAGCACTGGTCAATGGATGACATTGCTCTCTTCTTTTCAGTAAAGTCCCTAGATTACTAGGCCTTCAGATCACTCGTTCTTGCCCATTTGTAGATTTAAACTCAACACCTACTCATTTCTGCACAATATACTGCTATATTTTGCGTCCAGTCAGTTCAAAGGCTCACGAGCTAAACGCAATATTTCAACTCGATAATTTGCGAGAAAAGCCTGGCAAGTTATCTCGTGGATACAAGCCCCTTGTTTCCTCAACCGTATTTGGACAGTTCGTGATGAAATTCTCAAATTTCAATCTTATTCGAGACGAAGTGCGAGAAAATTTGAAGGCCATTCATGATCGCTCAAAAGAATTATGGTAAGAAATCGGTCGTTTCGAACGCTTGTGGCTTGTGGATAATTTGAACCAGGTTTTGTGTAGAGGCCAGTTCGTTTTTGACGCTTTGCAGCAAAATTTATAGTGTTTTTATCTATATCTAAAACATCAGCAATATTCCAATACTGCGGTCATCTTTATATAATGGTGCAGCTCGTATAACGTCTTCGGGTCAAATATTCAATTTATTGTACAAAACAGCACTTATAGCAGTTTAGAAATCCCTAAGATGGGTACAGCCATCTTATCTGTCCTTCTATTATTGTTTCCACTGGCTTTATGTCTAGTTTTTCTCTAAATACTTCATTTCTTATTCTGTTCAATTGTTTTGCATTCAATTTTCCTTAAAAATCTCATTTTAGAGATTCTCATTTTGGACCTGTGCATCTCTATGGTGGTCCAGGATTCAGAGGCGTGAAAATTGGTACTGTCACTTTTTTAAAGATATCTACCTCAATGTTGGTTGGTATTTCTTTTTTTAGTTAGGGACGAGGTTTTGATGCTGTTGAAATTTACTCTTACCATAATTTCTTCATCCATTTTTCCATCTTCCGCAAAAACTACCTAAGTATTTGAATTTCCCTACCTGTTCTGTTATTTTGTCATGTATTTTTATGTCATTTTTAGTTTTATCTTGTTTGTTACCATTGTTTTTGTCTTTTATGTACTAATTTCTATATTTATTTTCTCTAATTCTTTATTGTACTGGCTGAAGTTGTTTTGTAATTCGTCCTCGTTCCTTGCTATTATAAACATGTACAGGCAACATAAATAAAAGAATTAAACAAGCATTATAGTATAATTTATGTAAAATGTTTTTATGATAAACAAAATAATTGCATCATTAACATCTGTCAATATAAAAAAATCCAAATAAACAACAAGAAAATACAACTAATGTTGTATAAGATATTTTTGCATATTATTCTTAAAAACCCACTTTTTATCGACCGCCAACATATATAAACCCTGAAATGTGTGAAAATTCACACTTCACATCAATTTTTTACTTGCCCGACCTTAAGGGGGGGGGGGTAAGGTCTGATAACCACATTTTAAGCATATTTTTGTGATTTTTTTTTCAAATCTATGGTTAAATTTATTCATTTGCAAACTAAGTACATATATAAAGTATGTTTTGAAGAAGATACAAAAAAAATTTGAAGGCAAAATATGGCGAAATGAGCCAGCTGTGGCAAATCTTCTCAAACTCCGGGAAAAAAATTAGATTTTGCGGTGACTCATAAACTAACAAAATCTTTTTGGATTTTTGATTTCAGATGATCCAGTGACGAGTTATGCTGGTCACCGCAAAATATAATTTTTTTCCCAGAGTCTGAGAAGACTTGCCACAGCTGGCTTATTTCGCCATATTTTGCCTTCAAAATTTTTTTGTATCTTCTTCAAAACATACTTTATATATTTACTTAGTTTGAAAATGAATAAATTTAACCATAGATTTGAAAAAAATTCACAAAAATATGCTTAAAATGTGGTTATCAGACTCTACCCCCCCCCCTTAATATATAAGGGGCAAGTATTGTAATCACGAAAATTTTCGATGTCGAAATTTTGACTGATGACCACCTTTCATGGTCCAGGGAATCCAAAAAACCGTGTGTGTGTGTGTGTGTGTGTGTGTGTGTGTGTGTGTGTGTGTGTGTGTGTGTGTGTGTGTGTGTGTGTGTGTGTGTGTGTGTGTGTGTGTGTGTGTGTGTGTGTGTGTGTGTGTGTGTGTGTGTGTGTGTGTGTGTGTGTGTGTGTGTGTGTGTGTGTGTGTGTGTGTGTGTGTGTGTGTGTGTGTGTGTGTGTGTGTGTGTGTGTGTGTGTGTGTGTGTGTGTGTGTGTGTGTGTGTGTGTGTGTGTGTGTGTGTGTGTGTGTGTGTGTGTGTGTGTGTGTGTGTGTGTGTGTGTGTGTGTGTGTGTGTGTGTGTGTGTGTGTGTGTGTGTGTGTGTGTGTGTGTGTGTGTGTGTGTGTGTGTGTGTGTGTGTGTGTGTGTGTGTGTGTGTGTGTGTGTGTGTGTGTGTGTGTGTGTGTGTGTGTGTGTGTGTGTGTGTGTGTGTGTGTGTGTGTGTGTGTGTGTGTGTGTGTGTGTGTGTGTGTGTGTGTGTGTGTGTGTGTGTGTGTGTGTGTGTGTGTGTGTGTGTGTGTGTGTGTGTGTGTGTGTGTGTGTGTGTGTGTGTGTGTGTGTGTGTGTGTGTGTGTGTGTGTGTGTGTGTGTGTGTGTGTGTGTGTGTGTGTGTGTGTGTGTGTGTGTGTGTGTGTGTGTGTGTGTGTGTGTGTGTGTGTGTGTGTGTGTGTGTGTGTGTGTGTGTGTGTGTGTGTGTGTGTGTGTGTGTGTGTGTGTGTGTGTGTGTGTGTCTGTGTGTATGTGTCTGTGTGTCTGTGTGTCTGTGTGTGTGTGTGTGTCTGTGTGTGTGTATACACGATAACTCAAAAACGATTTAAGTTAGAGAGTTCGTTCTGGTACTAAACAATTCTCCTATTAATTGGAAAGAACCCTGTTATTTTTTATAAAAATCCGAAACCAGAAACGGAAGTTATTAAACTTTAAAATTTTAAAAAATTCGTAACTAGTAAACCAAGCCTTGGACAAAAATTTGTATAGAACATAATTTGATGTATTTTTGAAGATTTACCTAAAAAATTGTAAATTTAACAAAAAAAAAAAATATATATTTTTTTTTAATTAGTATTTTTTTATGGTTAGGAAAGTCTAGCGAATGTCTCTCTTCGCCACTGGTTTCTTAAAATCCCAGCACGACACATATTTATTGTTAAGTGTTTGTCTGTTTTAAAAACTGAAAAAAGATGTTACATTTCATTTTAAAATCCTTTATCCTTTTTTAAGAATTGAAATCTTGAAGTGAATTTATCACTGTAAAAGGAAGAAGTTTTAACATCCGGTCATTTATACGAATCGGATTACAATTAATGTTACATGTAAGGGTCTTAACATTCTTAAATCTAACAAAAGATTCAGCAATCCCGTTCGTATCGTGACGTCCCGTTAGTTCTGCTAATGACCATCCGGTGCACTGCTATAGTCTTAATCAGGATCCGGCCGGATCTAACTTCACTGTGCGGATAACGAGGAAATTCCACTATAGCTCGTGTCTCCGTTATTATTGTTAAAGGGATGCTCTCGTTTTTAATTATTAAATAGATATGAGATTAAATTTAACTGGTTGGATGGGTTTCACTTTAGATAGAATTGCTTTTGAAATAGAGGGATCAAAGTGGATGGACTTGCAGTCTTGACAGGGTTTTAACTCAGTTTACTCTCTTTGACGAAGTGTGATTTCTTTGTGAATATATGCAATAGCAATTTTATGCAAAATTCATTCAATGAATTTTAATGAATGACATTTTAGGAAATAAGAACGAAAATAACTCTTTCAAAAGCACGATAATTAGTATACCAGTTGTAATCGCCTAGATCAGAGTTACCCAAAGTGCTCCGCGAGCGTCTACTAGTGCTCCGCGATCTACTAGTGTTGCTTTAGCAATGATAGTGCTCCGCGAAGAATTCTTCTCGTGAAAAGTACTCGTGAAAAAATTGGGAAACTCTAGCTTAGATCATTGCTGCTCAAACCATCTGTTGTGACGTACCAGTAAGTTTTATTTCTTATGTGCCACGTGCTCTAGGACTGTATATCGCCAGGGTCTAGGATGCAGCCGTATGTACTCGAAATAAGGGAAATTCTAAGCGATAATACAAATTTTACAAATAGTCACATACTTTTCCTTCAATTAAGAAATTATTTTTACTTCAAAGAGTTCATAAACCATCCAACAACAACAACAAACGTTCCCTCTAATTAGCAACATTTAGTCAGTTACCGATACATTTCCGAACACTCAACATCATATTAATCCAAATACAAATCATGTAAAAACTCTTTAAGGCATTTTTTATTTAAATTCCAGCAGACATAATAATCTCATATAGTTATTTAATTTTTTACGAATTTTACTTTATTTTCACGTGTATAGTTATATTTTGCGACTACCATGGCCTACTCATACGAGGAAACATCGTGAATGGATTAAATTTGTAGAATTAAGCTCTATCTACAATTTAGATTATTTTTCGCAAAAAAGTGTCTATTTGAATTTTTTTTTTTTACAATTCCATAATGGTGTTCTTGTATTTTTTCTATTATACCAATGAAAGTGAGCAACTATATTTGATGTTACCTAGATGTACAACTTTTCTTCCGCCGTTGTTTTTCGAAATTCGAGGCTTTATTGTAAAAAACTGTTTATACATTTATGATTCAAAGTATTGTCCATCGCCGGCCACTGTTTTCTGCCATCTTTCGGGCAGCATACGAATCCCGCGTTGAAAAAACTGGTCATCTTTTGAAGCGATCCACGAATCGATCAAATTTTTTACTTCTTCATAAGTCCGGAAGTGCTGGTCAGCCAGGCCGTGTGCCATTGATCGAAACAAGTCTTAGACAGAAGGAGCAACGTTTTGTGAATACGGCAGGTGGGGTAGAACTTCCTATTTTAAGGTTTTCAGATATGTCTTGACCACTTTCGCAACATGGGGTCGAGCATTGTCGGTTTGCAGTCTTCGACGTGAAAATCACCGTTCTTAATGCATTGAAACCACTCACGACACGTGCTTTCACTAATAGCGGCCTCAGAAGAAGTATTTGAAAGCATTCGATGAGCCTCAGCCGCAGATTTCTTCATATTGAAGCTGAAAATTAAAACCTCCCACAAATGACGAGAATTTGGCTCGTAATCTAATATTTTCAATCGAGAATAACTTTATGATGCAGACACAAATCGACTAATGTTTTATGGGGTTATGTTGACAGATGCCCAAGTTTTTGCATGACGTTTATGATCTATTTATTTTGACCACTACTTACCGTTAAAACCATCTATAGCAGCGTTTCTCAACCGGGGGGCCGTGAAGGCTTCGTCGGGGGGCCGCGAAGTCATACAAGATCGAAACATGAAAATATAATAAAAATTCACTCAATCTTACAAGATATAGATTTGATTCATATTTATAAATACGATTATCTTATATTGATATTCATAAAAATATATCTTTCACAACATAAATAAAATAAATATTCTATTTATTTTTATACTTAATATACTTATTTTGACAACTAATTTAAACTACAGGCTATTTCAAATGTTTAAGTTGTCACTAGCTAACTTTATAATTACTAAATGGGCTTTTACTAAACAAAATGATGAAAAGCTTCATTTAATCGATAAAAATTACTAGATTTGAAAATCTAGTTCCGCTTTAACAAAAGAAACAGACTATAAGTAGACTATATCAAGGTCAGATAAATTGTATGTGTCGGTTAATGGGTTTCTCTGACAATAGTTCGCGTTGGAGGTACTTCAAGTATTTTAAGTTGTGCTTTGAAGTAGGTACCATTTGAAAGTGCAATATTTGTTATTATATATATTTTTAATTGCTCTCCGAACTACAGGTAACTCAAGAGTAAGGATGCGAATGTGTTTAAATTAAAATGAAAGGTACTTTGAACACTTGTAAATAAAAATATTTTACTTTCAAGTCGTCATTTAAAAATATCACAGTTTTTTTGTCAACCGTAAAAGACTTTAAAAAAATGTTTAAGGAAAAGTTGTTGAAATGCTCTATCCAAAGATATCCAATATGACATACGTTCCCATTTAAAAATTAGAAATTGTTCTTGATATTCTGTAATTCCGTTTTTTCCGGAAAATTTCAATACTACCATTCAATTTTGTGGATAAATTTTAGTTCAAAATTTTCGACGTTTGAGCAACGTCGCCTTTTCGAAAAAACTCGTGTTCCCATTATCTTGATACACCATATATATATATATATATATATATATATATATATATATATATATATATATATATTTGGCTGTAAAATTATTGGGAAGAAAACTGTGAGGAAAGTAAAACTCAACTTTTCTTCCCAATAATTTTACAGCCAAATAATTACTGGAACGGAATAATTTTTTAATCTATATATATATATATATATATATATATATATATCATAGGAAATTATTTGGGAAAAAGAAGAGAAGCGAAGGATAATGCAATTATTTCATAATTGATCCACTATTAGTGTCTCAACAGAAGATCAAAAATTCTCAGTGCTGGTTATATATATATATATATATATATATATATATAGGGGGGCCGCAGATAATATTTATATAATTTGGGGGGTCCCAGTCCATAAAAGGTTGAGAAGCACTGATCTATAGGAAAACGGCGGAAGTTGTACACCTAATATATATTAAAATTAATTCTCAATGGTTAAATTGAAAAATACAATTTATTTGAAAAACATCGCCGTCATAAATTTTAGCGCAAAAGGATATAACTTAATCTTGTGGTCAAACCGTTTACTCTTGACCAAAAATATTCAAAAATATATCCATCAAGCATAAAATGTTTGGTCCTTATCCTTTATTTTCTTTGAAGAAATCCTGAAGTAACCACCCTTAAAATAGGTCACGCATGTTGAGGGAGGTTTTCTGTTAGTAATAGTGAGGCATGGTCCGTTAAACCGCTGGGATAAGTCAGCCGTCCCTTCAAGTAGGGCGTTTGTCAAACATAAACGAGATATAGAAGACCAGAAGGGTAGAATATGATTTTTATTAAGAGAAAATTTATGTAGATTTATTTTTATAGCATCGAAAATGATGGGCTCAGTGAATTTTTATAAATTGGAAAAGAACTTTGATATCCCGTTAGGGTTTTGTTAATAAATAACTTTAATGGTATGGTACAAACAGAAATACACAAATTTTCCAGTAGGATTTATAACATTTTAACATAGCAGTGTAACAACAGACATTATAAAGATGGAATATTTCAACTACATTTCCCTGGGCCAGTAAATTGAAAATAAAAACAATAACGGCAACGAAATCCAAAAACAAATATCAAGAATTTGGAACAGAATTTGTTCTGTACCGCTCTTTAAAGATACAAAAGTGCTACTGAAAATTAATATAAAAATAGCGGACACCTTTTTGATGCTTAACTTGTAATGGCTATTTTATGGCATTGACTACGGTATAGTAGGTATTTATTAATCTACAAATTAGAGCATTACGAGATCAAAGAGACAGCTCTCAAATTCTTCAATTCTTTTCTTGATAAACTATGGCAAATAATAGAAAGCAATAATAAATGTCCTACGGATAGATTATACAGAGAATTAAAACTACCCGATTCAAGAATACTATATATTATGACAGTACTCACCACAATATATAAAGAGCATACAAACAAGAACTATATAGATCATGAGTACCAAACTCGACAGAAATGTAATAAATAATTAAAAATACCTAAACTGAATAGCAAGGCAGGCCAAAAAAGTTTAACTTATATTGGTCCCAGTTTATATAACTCTCTACCTATCAGTATTCACGAAACTAATATGAAAATTTTTAAAAAAGAGATGAAAAAAATTGTTTTGATAACCAAAAAATTTTAAAACACTTGATTCTGTAACAGTGCTAAATGTTCATGAACTCAAACGTAGCGATGTTAGTACTAATAATGTCTGGATGGACTGATATGAAGTTGACTGTTCGGAGATGTATCGGTAATTCATTAAATGTTGCTAAATAGAAGGACCATTTCTCATCGTGGTCGGCTGGTTTATGACCTCTTTGGTGTAAAAATAATTTCTTAAGCGTAACAAAAGTACGTGACTATTTGTAAAATTTGTATTATCGTTTATGATTTCCCTTATTTCGAGTACGTACGGCTGCATCCTAGATCCTGGCAATATACAGTGGTGGAAGTATGCTAAATCCAGCGCACATACAATTCGAAGAGACCGGAGTAAAACTGGAATAAGAGAGAGAAAGAGTGTGAGGGAGAGAGAGAGAGAGAGAGAGAGAGAGAGAAAGAGAGAGAAGAAACACAGACAAAATAATTTTCCTTTGTAACGATTCATCAAAATGCTGTAAGGAAATAAAATAAATTATTAAGTAATACAAAGTTAAAATAAACATTTTCTCATTTTCTGTTTATATTATGAAATAATGAACTGTCTTAATTTAAAATCACTTTAATCTAAATAATAATAAGTCTTCATTAAATTAAATATTTTAACAAAAATCTTAAAAGAGATGATTCATGAGCAAAATGCCATGAAGTTAATCTCAAATAACAGAGGTTAAACATGATATTCATAACAAAATATGAAAACCAAAAGTGTTTCTTCCCCTTTCTTCAATTATAACAAAACATTCCTTGTTTCTCACCCCAAAACATCCTTTCACCCTCTCCACAGGACCGGAACAACTAAATTTTACTCTGAAAAACCACAAAAGGAAATTAATTATACTAGTTTGTAACTTTTGAATTCATAATTTGACATATTTAAAAGGATAAAGAATTAAAAATTGTTCTTTACAAAGGTGAATTCTAGGTATATCTGTTCTTTCTGTCTCTTATTTGGTTTTTACACGATTCAGTTGAACAATAAATGCAAAAAAAACAATTTTTGTTTGTCACGCAAAATTCACGCCACTAGCTATTAACATAATGAGTGTTGTAATAGATACATTTAAAAAAAAATATCTAGATACAGATACAAATACCTGCGAAAAAATATATCTAGATGCAGATACAGATACAGAATTATGAAAAATATCTAGATACAGTTAGATACTTTTGAAAAAAACACTGATAAATGAAAATACCATATAAAAATTTTTAAGAAATTCATTTTTTCTTCAAGCGGATTATAATGCTAACATTCCATTGTTCAATACGTTCGGTAGAAATGATACATTTTTTTACTAGTAACAAAATGTGAACATTTCTATACTTGTAAATAGTTCATATAGTTATCAACAGATGGCGCTGATGACAGCAGTCGCCATAAACAAAACATCTGTCAATTTAATATGTTTGTAGCGTGGTTTGTAGTGAATTCAGAAATTAGTTACGTTATTAGGGAGTTACTTTATTATTATTCTGTGATCATTCTGTGACTAGTTACAAAATACACAATATAAAGATTAAAAATTAAAAAATGTCTCAACCAATTCAATGTACACCGCTGGAATTAGCAGCAATAGCATCTGAAACTATAAAGTCATAAGTATTTATGGTTGAAAATTTTTAATAACTACGCTTGAAGAAAATAGTATATGTCACTCGGAGTAGAACGCCTTTTTTGTGCTTCGCTCAATATGCAAGCCTCGGCTGCGCCTCGGCAGCAACATTTGAGCTCAGCACAAAAAAGAGCGCGTTCTACTCCTAGTAACATAATATACTATTTACTGAAATACATAGTAAGCCATCAATTAACAATGCATTATAATTAAACAAATATTGCATGTTAATCAGTAGGGTCCGTCAAAAATATGCAACGTTACTTTTGCAATAGGCGTGCTATTTTAAACTTTATTATAAAAAAAAAAAACCAGCAAAAAAACAAAAGAATAAAACACTTGTACCGCAATGAATTCTCATCTTAATAACGACACCTTATTATTTTGGGATTATATCCGAGATAGGTAATTCCGGTCACTTCTTTGCCATTGGTCAGGTTTTGATAAGATATTAAATTTTTATACGCTACACTATTTGTCAGCAGGACACATTACAAATATATATAATTACATTTTATTTCTACAGATAACACATGTGCCGCTTTTTATCGACCACACATCTAACTAAAGTACCGTTGCATATTTTTGCCGTACCCTATTAATCAGTATTATACAGGCTGTTAAAAAAATACCAGTGACTTCACAAAAAGCTCACTAAGTTCAAAGTAAATCACTATTCTACGGAACAATTTTGTACTTAGTAACGTATGTATTTTATATTATGTTAGTCATATATACTAACGTATAAGACTAATGTTAGTCTTACAGATACGTAGCTATGTTCTTGTTAAGGGGATGTTCCTTTAAATAAATTTTAGCCTTAATTTTTGATCACGAATCAAAAATTACTGATCTCGACATAATGCTGCCCTCTGCGCACTTTACTACCATCTTAGACATGCCAAGGGTATTGACCAAATACCGGTTGTATCGTACGTTCCTTATGACAGAAACGGTGGTGCATTTATTGGCATTGCTCCTTCCCCACCTCGAAGTTACTGACAGCCACTAAGCCCGATATAGAGACCAAGCAGTTGTTTATGATCGAATTCTCGTCCAGCTGAGAAGAAAATCTCTCTCAAGAAGGAGGAAAATAAATCCAAATATATGGTTCTCTTGTCCGAGCTTAGAAAACTGTATCCAGAGTATAAAGTTAAGCTTGTAGTCCTGGTAGTTGGTGTTTTGGGTGGTATTAAAGCCTCCTATTGAAGGGAATCGAGTTCGTTCCCGCCTGCAGATCTTCTGCCACCTCTTTGATCTGCAGGATGCAGAAAGCAGTGTTGCTTGGGTCACTCCGCATTGTGCGGACACTGGATCTGGTGTAATTTCCGCATATTACCAGAGTATTGGATACAGTCGTGTGTATTTAGCTCTACTAGTCTCTATTATGACGGGGCTCAAAAGGTTGCTTAAGTTTGCGATTAGTGGACATTTGTCAAGATCTGACAAAACCCAAAGGAAAAGAAAATTTATTGTAACAATAAATAAATAAGATATAAAAGTTTACAAACCATATGTATCCAGCTATATAATATAATACATTTTTTCCTGCAATACAACTTTTTTAGCTGATATTGACACAAGGAACTGTTCCTGGTTCACAGATATAAAATGGTCTCTAGTTAAAGAGCAGAGTTAGTCAAATAGTAGTCAAGAGGCAGCGACCAAGCTATCAGAGTGACCTGCGATATCAGTACCGGTCCAGCTGTGAAAATTACTAAGTCGGATGACGGGGCTTTTGCTCCTAGTCGTTCAACACGGATGCGGGTATGGTTCGACTGGTCCCGAGGACGTCGCGGGGAAGGATCTATCAACAACACGTCAAACCCTCAACACTGCAACATCAGTTAAATTCAATATATTCACGATGTAAATCAGGCACAAAATAAAACACTATGCAACACTAAAAAATTCACCAATATTTCGAATAGTAATTCGTATTAGGTATACCTAGTAAAAAAAACAAATTTATATTTAGATATCACTTCTCAAAACATAGATAAGTAAAATCTTAATTTGTTTATTCTTGATAAAACTTGTTTGAGCCTATTCATAAAATTATATCTTTGCTGTGTACAAAAGTCATCAAAATATTTAGATTAGTTATAAATCTACAAAATTCCGCACGTTTGTGTTAATTCTCCTAACTTATTTTGTTATGTTTGTGGTCAATTTACTCCTAAAAGTGAAAAAAAAAAAAACAATTTCTCCATTGCTTGAGAAGTGTTATCAAGCTTACTTTAAGAGTGTAATTAAAAATCAAGACAAATTATGGGTGCCCCAAGTGTGTTAAAAATGTTATAAATATTTGACGGGTTGGTACAATGGTACTATAAAAGTGATGCCTTTTGGTGTACCAATGGTGTGAACCCAAGAACCACATAGACGACTGTTATTTCTGTTTGACATATGTGAAGGGTTCTTCTAAAAAATCAAAACATCCAGTGAAATTTGCCAATGTACCATCAGTATCAATGCCGCTACCCCATTCTCCAGACATTCCAGTACCAAAACGATTTTCAAGTTCATCGAGTTCTATGGAAGAAAATATCGTTCCCGGCCCTTCTAGTGATGAGGTATTTCAAGATCCAACTACTATTACAGAACCACATTTGATTAGTCAATCAGAACTAAACGAACTTATCAGAGATTTAGATTTGACCAAAGAAAAATTAGGACCCAGATAAATCAGTGGAATCTTTTACAGACTGGTAGATGGGAACCAGCCATGCTTGCAGACTACTGTTGGTGCCTTCAGAGGGATACCGCGATAACTGACTACAAGAGGAAAGCCAATCGCACAAAAAAATATAAGTTTTTTAATAAAAAATAAAGTTTTGTGTCGCTAATTTATATAATTTAAAAAAAATCAAAAAATGCTTTTCTCTATGGAACCTGACGTGATGTGACAGTTTTATTTATAAACCTCAATTGATTTTAAGGTGGGGAATCATAATTACATACTGTAAAGACAGTGAAAATAATAATATTAATACAGTGTAATATTTAATTTGTTGCATAGTGTTATTATAGAAACTACCATGTTTATCTTCCACCACTTGACAATATGTATTCAGTAAATTTATTATGGATTTCTGGCAAAAAGTACGTAAATTAAAGTTGGGCTATTAGTTGATTTTAACCAAAGTTACTATGGGTACTGTTAATGACTAATTTTTCTTCTGGTTGTTGTTTTCTCGATTTAACATTTAATTCGTCCCTGTTTTAGTCCGTTGTGGTGTTCAGCATTTTGTGTAGAATCTCATCATTCGCCCTTCGCCCGTCTTGAATACTTATCGAATTTTCTGGTTGGCATCCCTTATTGTGTTGTGTGATCTTTCGTTGAAATATTGGCATTTTTATGAAGTGGTGTGGCGTTCAGTTAGAAGTGGGTGAATTCTAGCAATAACGTTTATTGTTAGCAATCAAAATTCAATAGCTTTCCCAATAGAATTCCCCACATCTTTTTTATTTCGTTGCCTGTATGTATGAGATGATATTTTATTGGTGTGTTTTGACAGTGGATAAATTGAATTTGTTAAATGAAAACAATATAACTTTGAATTTTTGCAACGGTTTGGAAAACGGATTTGCGTCAAGAATAAATTGGCTTCGGGGAGTAAAGACCTCTATTTTTTAACGCTCAGAATTGTTTTCGTTCTGCGGTTTATTTGCGTTAAATTTGATTTTTATCAATGGATTGCTTTGTGGCTTATTCACGAACAATATTTCTGTGGTTTTCATATGTGCATGATGTTGAAATTAAATGGGAAGCTTAAAATGTTAATTGCCTACACAAAATTGCTTTAATTAATTTTGCAAGACTATCATGATGAGAATAAAGCAGGGATGGACGAGTAAGATCAAGTCAAAGTACTTGTATAAAATACATTCTAGCAGCAGAGCAGAAATAACTTGGTCTAATATTTTCTAACAGATATATTATTTATCACGACCATGGAAACGTTACATATAAGTATGAAACAATAGAACTTAGAAAAAATCGTTTTATCAAAAAATTTCTATTGTTTAATATCTATTGATTAATATCTGCTATGTTAATAATTTTAAAATATGTTCAGGAATATGCTTTCCTAGCAAAAGTAATTATTGCCGCAGCAAGACGGTGTAAACGGTATAACTGGATGTACAACCTAACATAGGCTTATAAAAGTCTATATTAATAATAATAATGCTATATTAAATAGCTAAAAATTTAATAGGTGGAACCTTTTTGATTTCTGTCCCTGTCAGAAAGGGCGTACGGTATAACCGGTATTTGGTCAATACCATAGGCATGTCTGAAGCCTGGAACAGAATGCACAGCGCGCTACGCCGTCAGCGCGCCGTCATTTGCGACGGCGTTGCTGAGAACGCCGTTGAATTTTCGCCTGCCCACAATGCAATCATTTTTAACGCCGTCAAGTGTCACGTGACAACCTATATCTGTGTTTATACGTGCGCTTTCCTTTAGTATAATGGATGATGAAGACTTGTGTGTGATGTTATTTAGGTTGTATGCAAGTTATTTATACATACAAACACTTTACCATTCAGTTAAAACTGAGGTTAGGTGTTCTGCGTCAACGTTCAACGGCGTCAAAAGTTGGAAGTTGACGAACATTCAGTATCAACGGCGTTCTAACGTTGTAGAGACGCTGTCCATTCTGTGCACTTGCGTAGTACAGCCTTGCTTTTAACTTTTCGCTGACAGTTTGCGCCGTCCAACGGCGTCTACGCGCCATCAAACTCGTTGCATTCTGTTTCCCACTTAAGATGGTAGGAGCACGCGGAGAGCAGCATTATGTCGAGACACGAAGCTTGACGCTGCAAGAGATGGACAAGCAGACAGAATGTGCAAAACCGTTTCAGGATGGTGGTGGCACAACCTACAGAGTGTGGACTTCGCTATTGGGTATATGGGGGTCCTGTAATGAGATTGTTATAAAGTTTTGAATCATTTACTACTATAAGGAGAGTAAGGTTACACTCTTAGGCAAATAACTGATGTACACAATATAAAGTACTGGACCAAGAACATTACCCTGTGGTACGCCACTTATAACTGGGTGCTCCGATAATATATGATTTCCGATGTGGACGCAAAAAGATCTGTTGTTTAGGTATGAATTTATATAGTTAAGAAGTTTCCCGTGGACACCGTAATGTTCAAGTTTTGAGAGTAACCTTTGGTGCCTACTTCATTTGGTCATACTTCATATAATTTCTTTATCAAAACACCACTGTTTGTAACATTTCAGCAGTACTAAACTGTATAAGAAATCGTGTTAAAAAATCTTTTAAATTAGTTCAAAATAGCTCTAACGTATTACTTAAAAGTTCCAAAACCATTCGACATCTTCCATCAAAAACATTTGTAACGATTTGTAAATAAATTGCCATGTTACGAGTTTCATTTTAAAGTAATGAGTTTTTTTTTAGTGAGTAATTCGTCTTCATTTCTGTTTTGAGATAGGTTTGATATGATTAATGCATCGCCTTGACCTCTTCAATAAAATATCGATTTATTTAAAACATTTTTAAAGTATTCTAACAATAAAAATGTAACTATCTATTGATTTTGTCACTCCATTAAATATACGATGAAAGATTTAGTTTTGAAAAGCGTGGAAAATCTTTTTGAAAATTTGTCTGAAGATGTCATTCTATGAGATGAAGGTTCAGAATTTTGTAGCAAAAGTGAACAGGAACTGTCACAAATGTCAAAAATATTACTTTAGTTTTATCCGTCAAGTTAGCAGTGACATTTTGTAAGAAACCGAAAAAATATTTTAGATACTTTCCTATAAAGTACCAAAACAGCAAAATTTAATTCGCACTCGGTTCTTCAATCAAAATTTTCCTGTCAAAACAAAAATTCTGCATAGTAAACAAAGATCAAGATTTTCCAAACTATAGACTATTTCAAATGCTTCCTATGCTTTTTTCATTTAGTGAATATTTAGGGAATTACAAGGGGACACCCTAAAGCTAAACTTTTGAAATATCTCCCTTATTATTGACTTAACAGCGAACATGTATAAAACAAAAATTGTGTATAATAAGACGATATATCTTTTTTGTTCTATATACTTTTGTTAATGGCATAATTTACAATATTTGTGAAAATTGTGAATTAAAACAAAGCACAACTCAAAACTAGTTAAAGATACCGACCTGCGGTTGTAAATTTTGGGTTTTCCGTAGTTTATTTAGTCTAGAAAAATTTGGAGATTAATCGTTAAACGCGTTTTGAGATGACTTTTTTTTAATGACATAATTTACATTATTTGTGAAAATTGTGATTTAAAAAAAATCACAACTCAAAAACGGTTAAAGAAAACGACCTGAGGTTAAAATATTTGGATTCCTCGTAGTTTATTTAGTCTAGAAAAAATTTAAGGTCTTATTAGTTTTGCGTATTTTAAAATTATGATAGATTTTAATATGGCATGGTTTATAGAAATTTGCATCTTCGCATGGACGTATCTGAAAAACGAAATGAGATAAAGACTTGCGGTTGAGATTTTTGAAATTTTGAGGCTCCAATTGACTTGTAATCATATTTTGAAACAAAAACATTTTTTTGAAAATTTTGTTGCTTTTTTAAATTTTTTGAAAATTTCAATAAATTCTAACTAAAAAATGGTTAGGGATAGAAATCTGCGGTTTGAATTTTTAAAATTCTCATACATTGTTTAGTCTAAAATAAAATTTGGGCTTTAATAAACTAATTATTAAGTTTTATATGGCAGTAATCCAAAACCCTTGAAAATGGCCAAAAATCGAAAAAATCATAAGGGGTACCCCTTACGATTTTTTCGATTTTTAAGCAAAAAATTTTTGTCTCTGATTTTATTGAAAATTGGTACAAAGATGTATTTTTGACCATAGATCAACAAAATTTGGTCCATTTTGAAGCTTGGGCAAAAGTTTTGGAATTATAGGCAAAAAACTGATCCAAATTAACTCTAAACTCAAAAACTAGGAAAGCATGAATTTTTTAAATATTTTTTTCATAATACTCACCTCAAAATTAGCTTTAAACTGTATTTTGGATAAAATCGGAGTCAAGAACTTTTTATCAAAATTTCAAAATTTTAAAGATCTTTTTTTTTTAAAATTTTTTGAATATTGGTTTTCTTATACATTTTTAGATTCAGATCACAAATAAATGGTCACTATTGAGTTACAGGCAAAAATTAAAAAAAAATAATAATAATAATAATAAAAAAAACAATTTTCTCATTTTAAACTATTTTTGGCATATATGATTTGGCTGTTCAGGCAGGGAACTGTTGACACAGGAGGCTGTTGAGGGATATATACATTTTAATTAGGATACTACATCAATTTTGACCCAATTCTAAGTGCCAGCGAATCTATATTCTCCCTATGTCTTTTATGATATATTGGCTGACAAAGATTGGTGAAAAATTGACATTTTCTATCTCTACCATAATTTTTAATTAATTTTCAAAATCTTGGACAGAATTTTTAGGGTTACCAACTATGTATTTTCGTGTTGGATATTCTGGCTTTTCAATAATTTCTCCATGCCAAGTTTTAGGAGTGTAATAAAAGAGATATTAATTTTTTAAGTTTGTAATTTTTAGGGTTTTTCCGCCATCACTCCCCAAATATGTATCCAATCAAAAGACTGCATTCAGATAAAAGATTTATCTTCTTATTCTTAACAATATCTGTAATATAAGTTTTTGCCGTAAGTCAATAATAAGGTAGTAATTTAAAATTTAAATTTTAGGGTTTTTTTTTCCTAAAAAAAAGTGTCAAAATTTGCTTTTGACACCTAGACATTATGCCATGTGAAATAATATAAAACTGAGACCGATTTGTGACAAAAATATGTTGCTCCCGACGGAGGGTTAAAAAAATCAAAAATCCACCCCCTCCCCGTAACTCCCCTTAAATTCATCTGAATGAAAAAAATCATAGAGATAAAATAGAGGCCGAAAAAAAAAAAACAGATATAGCCTCCAATTTTATTAATATAGATAACAAAAACGCGCAAAGCGAGGCATTATTGATGCCTGCACAAACTCGTTTTCGCAAGCATTGACGTCACTAGTAGTTACTAGTAAGTTACACGACGTTTTCTAAACCCAAATAATTTCTTATACGTCTATATTTGAAACAAATACTTCAAAACTTTAATCCTTCTCCACCAGAGTTCTCTAACAAAATTATAAATCTGCAACTGTCTGTGAAATAATATAATCCAATAACTATTTTTCGAGTAACTATTAGGAGACAAAAGCTCTGAAGCTTTGACGACATTATTTCTGCTGATCATAGGATCAGAGTGAAGCCACAGGATCCGTAGATGGTTTCACTAATTTCTGTATCTAGCTCTGAATTAAACCACTTCATAGAACTATGCGGTTTTGTCGCTTTACAATAATTTAAATTTAATGTGATAGTAGATTTTCTTATCCACAATAAAGCTACACAGATCTTGAGGGTTATTAAATGGTTTAATATTTATCTAACAACTAAGGAAACAGAATTAAGTACATTTATTTTGCAAAATCAAAATGGATAGAATTAAAAGTACGGAGATAAGGAAAGAACTGAACATAGAAGCAATAGATAAATTCATAGAAAATAGACAACTAAGCTGGTGGGGACATATGCACAGACTACAAGAAACAAGAAAAGTGAAGCAAGTCTGGGAGACAAGAACATACGGAAAGAACAAAATAGGAAGATCAAGAAACACATGGGACAAAACATTAAAAGATATATTAGAAGAGAGAGGAAAAACGACTGTAGAAGTCAAAAAAATGTCGAAGAATAAAAAAGAATGGGCTAACTTCCTATATAAATACGTAGATACGCATTTTACGCCATAGAACAAAACAAAAAAATTAAAGAGAGAAAGAAATGCAGCCTACACCATATATGGTAGAAGGCTTTTAGATATATATATATATATATATATATTCCAAAATGATGTATAAAAATTATAGCGTGATATGTGTAGCGAGCCCTGATACGTTACTTTACAACGTACCATTTATTATCAATTAGTTAGCGAGCCTGTGATATAATATGAAGTTTGATCGCAAACTTAAATGAGATTCGAGACTAAAGGAGTTCGGGTACTAGGCGTAAGTGTTATCCAGGGTTCATCATTACAATATGTGAACTAAATGATATGTATATGTACTTACCAACCGACTGATCAGGCATCTTGTAATTAGTCAAGATCTTGGCTGTTCACTTAAGTTCTTAAAGGTGAAGGTTTGCACACGTTAAGTAAGACGGTTTAAAATTAAAAAAATGATTTATTATAATATCCTATTTACAAGAGTTTGAAAGATTAAAATATAGGTATTAAAATAATGAAAAGATTAAAACAAATAGAATCGGATAGACCACCAGAATGTCGACACAGTGCCTAAGAATTCAACAACTTAGATGTTTACGCTAACCAGACCGAATACTTTCTCACCCCATTTTCAGAGAGACCGGTGTTTATATAAGAGGGCTAGTAGCGTTTCTAGGAAAAAGAGTTTAAGCATTGTTCGAGGAGATGCTAGTGTTCAAAGTTATTAAGCAATAACTCTGAACAAATGTCTCCTTGAACAATGAACCATAAAAAATATGTTTCTAACGTTACGTGCTGAAACGTAAGGCTTCTAATTTTATTTTATTATCTGAATTAATAATAAAATCCCTAAAATACGATTGTAGCCCCTTTCAAAGAAATTCTCGCGACGGTTGGTTTGTGAAAGTTTGTCATTTGTCCTGGCGGAATAACCGATTCGTTAAATATGGAGAGTTGGTGTCACTCTAGGCCCAAGTGTCTGGAAAAAATTTAGACACGTAATGAGGATGAAAAAGAATAGAATGACAAAGAGGATCTGATAAAAACATCCATCGGCCAGTAGAAAGACTTTCAAATAGTCAGCTGGTAGAAAATATTGACTAGTCGAAGTTCGGCATCCGCAACGGTCAAGTTCGTGTTCCTAGTTCCCAAATCATTCTCTTCTATTTTCAGATAGAAGTTTCAAATCATTCAGTTCCAGTTCTCTATTTCTGTCATTTTCTTTCCAATGCACAACTCTCATGATCGATTGCATAAAAGTCTTAAAACTGGATGTATGCTAAAACTAGATATAAAACACAAAATTGCCTAGCAACGCAATGCGATTTAATGAGTTTTAGATTACATCTTGTTTTAAGACTTTTATGCAACCGGGGATAAGTGTTCTATAATGTTGTCGAACCAGCTATTCCTTGGTTTTGGTCAACCTCGAAGATGCTTTCTTCTGGACTTACTTTGGATGATATTTGGGAGCCTACAATCCGATATCCTTTCAACATCTATCCCCTTTAAACGATGAGGTTCGATCGTTGCAATTTTATCATCTAGTTGAATCTTGCGAGTATTGGTATACAGGTATCTAGAAAGACTTCAAACAAAACAATATATTAGTTTTAGTGTGGCCAAAATTGTGGACAATCTGACCAACTTTATTATTTTTGATATGTCGTTGATGATAATAACAATAATAATAATAATTTTTTTATACAATAATAGGTACAATAATAATATTATTACAGAGAAACAAAAAAGAAAATACATATAATAAACATAAAATGGTGTCTAAAAGGTACAAGATCAGCTAAAATCTGCTTTACCTTTTGTACATAAGCCAAAAGATAATTCAAATTTTTAATACAAAATAACAAAATATGTATTAACAAATTTAACCAATACATACGTGCAAATATACAACACATATGTACATTCCTTAATTATTATCAAATATTAGATTAGATTACTTCGAATGAAGCTGGAGACGTAGTTTATGACGAAAGCTGTTGACGGACAGCGACTTCAAATCAGACGGTACTGAATTATAAATATCAGCCACTTGATATGAAAAGGATCGCTCAAACTGTTTTGTGAAAGGTTTAGGCAGAGTTATTTTATCTTTTTGCCTAATGTTAATATTGTACACGTCAGTACGAAATCTAATTTTGTGACAAATAGGGGGGAACTTTTGACATGATTATTTTATGATAAAAAACTGCTGCATGCAAGAAACGTCTTTGCGATATATCGAGCTACTTTGCCCTTACCAGATATGGCGAGATATGTGCTCTTCTACTGATATTATAAATTAGTTTGATGTAAATTAAAAATAGAATAGGCCCTAAATGGAATCCCTGCGGTACACCGGAAGTGATATTTATAAAGTTTGAAGTGAAACTGTTAAAGGTGTCAAAGGTCGCTGTGAATACAAACAGAGAAAATTGTACTGATCAAAATAAATTATGTAATTTTGGTACTACTTTTATTATAAATTTATATATTTTTATGTATTTTAAATAGATATGAAAAACAAATAAAGAAAGAAACAATAACTAAAAATAAATGCGTTAGGCCTTAAAATACGTTAACCCCTCTTACCCCCCTAAAGAAATAAATATTTAACCAATTGACAGGTTCAATATAATTTATAAATCAAACAATCTTTCTGTTGCTCAACAAACTTATACATCTAGAAAAAGGTTATATTTGATATATTTACTTTTGTTATTGTGATAA